>AXCM01000549.1:0-73760 GCA_000473375.1 Anopheles culicifacies | reverse complement strand
TTCAAATAATTTTAAACCTTTTCTCCGAACCCCTAATCATTCGTTGACTAGTATAGGTCATGGGCAGTCTGCTTAATTGTTGAATCTTCGTTGGGTTTAGCAATGTTTTAGGGGATGTACACTATTTACTTAAAGTTAAGGGAATAAATTAATTTGAAACGATGGGATCTTGTAGATGCCCTCGACTTGCTTAACTTATCTACTTATGTTATCTACTTATGTCGACTTGCTTAACTTATCTACTTATGTTAATCCGTATACCACTTCGTGCATCGATGACAGTAACTCTCCCCAACGCCAAACGTCCCTAGTAACAAAATCGTCATGCTTGCTCGTTCTGCCTAACTTACGATCAAACCTGCCAAAGTGAGGGGGAACGACGATTTTGCTCGCTGGAGTACTGCCTTGGCGATTTCCAGCAGTATCTAAAACAAAGAACGTAATATAAAATGATGTTTAGTAGGTTGCTTCACAAGTCGTCCGAATAATAAAAATAGTTAACCATCCCGTTTTCTTACCAATGGAGTAACCAACGTCACCAACTATTAAGTAACCGAACTGCCTTTTGATGTCCAAATGCTTCAGCATAATCTAGCAAACCTCTGTCGCCCGGTTCACCAATCATTTCTCCAACTTCATTACGATAGTCGTATGCAGCACAAGCGTTCAACAGGTAAACGGCAAAGTTCGGATCCTGCGTACGTTCTATGGCCGCAACTATGGCTGTAGCTCCATATTCATCTGCTAGCAAAGGGTTCGCACCGATTTCCAGCAGCAGCTGTATTGAATCAATCTCACACCCATACTTGATGGCTTGGTACAAAACTGTTCTTCCATGCGCTAATTTTGTATTTACCATGTTGGAGAGATCTATTGGACGCTCGGCATGGTACTGCAGTGTATCGTAAGCACAGCACCAATCTTGAATGCGCCAGAAGTGTAAGGTACGGGCACCCATCGCTACCGTTGCATGTACCGTGGGACATTGGCCGAATAATGCATTCGAGATCGTTTGCAAATCGAGTAAATTGTCAGCTAGAGCGGCTGTGTCTCTCATCTGCAGATGGCTCACTTCGTCCAAATTGAACATCGTTGCATCAAGCACAAGAAACTTTATAGAGAGCTTACCGATTTCAATCAGCGGAACAGCTTGCCACTGCAACTCCGTTTGGTATTCATATCGTGTGAATAATCTGTATATCTGTCCCAATTCTAGATACCCGTTTGGTACTATCATCGTAGGGCCAATCGTCGAGCAGATAGCTACACCTCCAAGTACCAACCCGTCGCCTTCGAGCGTTCGCATCGTACGCGCACGATTAATCAATTCATCCAGCACTTTTAGCGTATTGTCTGCTTTTACTGCACTGCTTAACGCAGTATCTCCATCATAAGGCTTTTCGACGAATGCAATCCATTGCCAACGGTGCAACACCTTCATCAGTAGCCTAAACGGATGCGGGTACATTTCGAAGGATCGCGAAAGGTTCTCGTCCATTCGTGTCCATATGACGTCCCAAAGAAAATGGTCGCTGCCTTCCATGATAGTTGTTTGTAGCAACGTTGGGTTGTCGAAACAGTCGAATCCCAGTGATTCTAGCACTTCATACATTTCTTTCGATTCCTGCTCGTGTTCGATCGCTACCGCAAACGGATGTTCCGCTGATGGGTCGTTATACCAGCGTTCTAGGTCGATGCGCTTTATACATCGGATGAGATCTACCATACCGTGCTGAACGAGTTGGAGTAACGCACACGATCTGACACTACCAATTGACGGGAAAAAAACATCCGCGCAAGCATTCTTATCCAATAGCAAACGCGCACATTCCCAGTCTTGCTTTACGACAGCTCGATACAGTGGTTCAGTTAGTAAGCTAGCATCCTCTAATGGGTAGTGTTGAAACAGTTTTTCTAACACACCATAATTCCTACAAGAAGCTGCTGCTAAGTAACATTCACTTAAGCGTTTCGTTCTGTTTGTATTGTGATCGAAAAAGTGTTGCATCGCCCAATAGTTGGACGCGGTTACTGCTGCATGCGTGAAACGTTCCATGTTGTTCTCATCGTTCAGTGCAGGTTTCGCAGCATCGTGCATTAACAACTCATTCCAGTGCACGACGATCGCGAGCTCTACAGTATCCCGTTCCAAAGGACAACACATCTTCGAAAACACAAGCCTAGCGCTTTGAAGAAGCCCACGTTCTATAGCATGCCGTACAATTGCATTCAACAGACGAGAACTGGTTTGAGGGGTTATAAATCTATCGGACATTATTACTAGCTGAGCTCCCTGCTCGTTACCGTAGTCCATCAATGTTCGAAGTACCGGTTGCCATTCATACTGAGACACCATTTGCTCAATGAAGTCTGCCGGTAACCCAGGCCACGCTAGCAGACTCTTACGGACGTTGATTTCATTCGGATAATTCAAATCCTTGTACAATTCGTATGCTTTTTCAAAGTCACGCCGATCCAGCGCGTTGTTCATGCGCCTGTTCCGATCATGGAAGGTCGCTTCAAAGTCAGCAAAATAACGACTCAACAGTGCTGCAACGTTTGGATGGAACTGATCGGACCAGTTTACAAAATCTGTTATCGAATGTCGCCTTGTTCGGCAGAGCCGAGTATCGAGCGAATCGTAATATTGACCCATCATTTCACCACCAGCATTCATTCGGGACTCATCACCAGCTACGACTGCATCGCGCAAGTCTAGCTGCTGCTCTATCCATTGTTTCGTGTCCTCTAGCGATGGGAAGCTCATCGATGGCACCGTGACAGTCCGTTTATCAAACAAACTAACCGGTGTATGGGCAAAGATGAATGCATTGATCACACACTTTTCCTTGCCACTGCAGGTGAGTGTGTCGTACGATAGTGCGTCGTGTGCAAGATAGTTTCGGAAGCTTTTACCCTGTATCATCGGTATGGAATGTTTCAAAGCCGGAAAGTTATCGCCAAAGTATTGGACGGCGAGCAACATCTCACACAGTTCCACCTGTACGTACTCCATGGCCACAATAACATCGGACGGTACTTGGAGAAGCCGAGCGCTCAGATCTTCCGTCGTATGTATGCCACACTGCTCGAACAGCGACCGTAACCTTGCACGCCGATCGTCAAACATTTGCTGTAGCTCACGTTGATCCTGCTCCCGGAGGTTTGCCCTATCGAAAGGTAAGTTACGCGACTGACAAAACTTTTCCAACACGTCCCGCTTCAGGTCGAGACGAAAAAGGTTTTTATAATAAGGCACTAGTTTCGTAGTCAATTGCTGCAGTTCGTCTCCGGCTATGGTGCCACCCAGCTTTGTGATAAGCTCTTTCGTCAGTTCCGCATACACATAATGATCCGCCTTTATTAGTTCGTTTTGTAACGTCAGGATACACGTCGCTGCCATCGTCGGATTCAACTGCAACAGTTGACGATTCTCCCATGCAATGTGCGACAGGGCCGGAATATTGGCATCCCAAGCATTGGACATTTCGTCCAGCACGTCACTAGGGTTGTATGAGTTTAGCTTCCGCAATAGCAAATGTTTAACCGTAGACAGATCATTGCAAGCAAAGCAAGTTTTCCATACGCTCTCGTAGTTAAATGTCTCTTCCTGCAGTGCCATTCGCTTTAGCTGTTCAACTATAGACTTTTGATGGTTAAACGCATGCGCTGCTTCTTGGAACTGTGACGTCTGTCCAACTGGATTCCGACTTTCCTGGTCCAATAGTTCACTGGCAGATCGGTAATACGTATTCACATCCTCCCACCAGTCGTCGGCCGCTTGGCGAAAGATGTCCTCTTCATCCACCTGGATAAGTAGAGCACGCAGCGATTCTAGTGTCGGGCTTCGTGCCAGCATGCCGTAGAACGAGTGACGAATGATAGCGCCGATAGCGATTAGCAACAGCTCGAGTGTCACACCGACGATGCGCATATGCTTGGGCAGCAGTTTTAAAAGCATCCATTCCCGCTCCACGCGTAACTTCCGTTCTGTTCCGTGACAAATCGTGCGTTAGTGTGTTCCGGTGCCAGATGTTAATGTCTTTAAACTGATATGTCAGCATACGTTGCACCGCTGCATGCACACGAGTGTCGGGCATGTTTGGAGTGTTTTTCGTATTGTTGATTGCCTCTCCCATTACGGTCAGTATGCGCTTTACGCACGCCACAAAATGTTCCTTGTTGTTCGTTGGCTCAAGCTTCGTAATGATCGCGATACATTCATGAATTTTTACCAGCGAATAGAATTGTTTCATTTGGCGGTAGCATTGCCGGATCGATGCCATTACCTCGGGTTGTAACAGGTCCGTAAAACTAAACTCAGCATCGGCAATAATTTTATTCACGATGGTATCGGTAGGGGTTTTCTGTTTCAGCCCCGCCATCATTTGATCGTACACATTCTTCGGATGAACAATACGTTCCAGTTCCTCTTTTATTCTGGCAATCCGCCCGCAGCTACTCTCTAGTGCCTTTAGTCTATCCTTCATCGCATCGTAGTTTTCCTGTCGTTTCAATTTCTTCAACACTTCTTTGGCCAGCTCAACCTTCGAACCTTGTGCACTTTCCCGCTTTTGGCGAAAGTTTCCCACAATAAACTCTTTATTGTTGATTGTCGATGCTTGCAGCTGGCTGATCAGATCATCGATCAATGGATGAAATCGGCACTCATCCTCGTCTGACGCAATCGTGCGTATTACCGGTTCCATCTGTTCTAGCTCACCTTGCACGCGTTCCAGTGCTGGAACGAACGCACCCAACCATTCCATCAACATCCGCTTACTTATCATCAGCCGGTAGAAGCGATAGTTGTTCGGTTCCACATAAGTGTTTATAAATATTGCCACACAAAACACGATCTCCCATACTGGCAGGTCAGCGAGGAATTTTTTAAACTGTATGAAATACAGATGATTGTGAATCATGCGCAATCGATGCAGTAGTCGATCATCCACACTATCGTTATCATGGTACGTTTGCGCAATTATATCACGCCAGCATCCGCTTATCACCGCAATGTGAGCCTTCCAATCGTCTAACTCACCCATTGGCCAATCTCCCGACAGTTGCCGGTACGCATAAGCTGATAATTTCCATCTAACGAAAAGGCTCACCTCCATTGATAAACGAATATTTCTTACACTTAAATTTGTCATAGCGCTAGCTAAACTCTGGAACACTTTTTCATCGTCCGGTTGTTGGGAAATAAACTCCTGCAACGACGGTAGCGAGTTTTGCTTCAGAATTTCGTAGCAAGCTTTGGCCTGATCATCTTTCTCCACCACACCCATAATGCTTCAAATGCCGGTCGCTGTTATTTGCAAACTAATGTGCTAAACCGGTTCACATCGCTCATCCAATTGATTCCGATAGAGAACTGATCTTCTACCGATGAATGCTGATGACTCACTGTATTGGCCACGGTACGTCTCTTGACCATTCATACAAAATCAGGGAACGTGTCGTACTGGAGCGTATGCGCCGAATGATAATTTTTGCGCTGAATTTGAAGTTAACTGACTTAAGCGAACTATGGAAGCATACTTGGCCAAAACAGAACTATACAGTACTGCTTTTGTTTACGATGGTCGAAGATTTTATTCGTTTTATCAGAAGAAACAGACTAACGCACGTAAAGGTAAAAGGCTCGCAAAGCTCTCCTCTCCCCACTAGCAAACAATAGAACAATACTGTGAGATTAACGCCTAAAAGTATGCAATACCATAGCGACAAGTCGCTTTTGTCTTCTATTTGCACTGTAAGTGATCAATCATAAGTGCACAATATAAATGTATCCGAAAAAGAATAAAGCAGACGTAAAACCAGTAAAATATTCATCAATCTTTAACATCCTTTTTGGTAAAATTTGGTTAAGTTTTGCACGGACGCATTAAACAACATGTTTGACACCCTTGGCAAAGAGCTTCGAAACATTGCGTATAAACAGATGGATACAACAACGTTGCTGTCAAAATAAGCCTCAGTCGCTGTCACCAAATTCAGAGAGAAAATTTTGCATGCCAAGCACACGACTTTGTACATATTCCGTTTGTTTCCCCGAAACTAGTTACTAAAACGCACTTCCAAAAGAAAGAGTGAGTATTCATCGTATTAAGTTGACAAGTAGCAAACGGTGACCGGAGAAGCCATTCACGAATCACCCGTAGTGGCTCACAAAGCAGCAAACACGATAAGGTGCTTGGGAAAACCAGGACACACTCCATGCACATCTGTGATGTTCTCGAACCTGCGCCTCCCACCACCATTCACCAGTTGTAAGCAAAGCGATACACTCTCTCTAACCGGATTGCGTACGTTTTCTGCTTCGTTGTAGCGATGGCGCGCGGTCACCAGAAGATCCAGTCGCAGCAGAAAGCGCAGGAAAAGGCTGCCAAGATGAAGAAACAGCAAGGCCACGGTTTGAGCGACCAGATGAAGGCGGCCCAGAAGGCGCTTGTGTTCTCGTGTGCTGTCTGCAAATCACAGATGCCTGACCCTAAAACGTACAAGCAACACTTTGAAAACAAGCATCCCAAAAACGATCTCCCTGCGGAACTGAAAGATGTCTAAGGAATGCCTACTGTTATTATTGCGCGTCGAACGAACGCGATCGGCGCACCATGTACGCAGTCCCGCCATCCAAAGAGTGCCGGGGATTGTGGAAGCATTCTTTGTTTAGGTGAACTTTTTCCCTCCAGTCGTAACCAACCGCACACAGACACTGTTTATCGTCTTCAATCAGTTTGATTTCGAGCCCGAAATTAAGTAGAACATTTAATGCACGCAACGTTAGGGCAAAGGCATGCTTCTGTTCGGTTTTTCCTAGGATACAGGCAAGCTACCACCATTCTTTATTATTCCGAACAGCAACTCTTGCATAATGTAACGATAAAGTAAACTAATAAAGCCGTTGACATTTTTTGAATAATTTCCCTGTGTTGTTCAACTGATTAGCAACTTCTTACACAGCAAAACTAAAGCAATTCGTATGAATGTGTATATGGTAAATCTTTATTTAATACTCATATCGGTCAGATAGTATAGAAAGCGCTTAGAAATAATGTATACCCGAACATCGAGCACGATTGCTGTTCCACGTTTCTATCTATGTACAACCATTATCGCGAAATACAATTCAGAATATTCATCGAATTCAACTTAAAACGGCTGTTTGCGAAGAGTAGGAGGAAATATCTCCACCGAACTTAGGATTTACATGCCGCAGAAATGCTGAGGAAAAAGGTACCATCGTTGAAGCAATTCACGGAATCGAACCTCTCGGATATGGGTCATGTCGCGTTCTGTTAAACACCCGCCAGCTCAGCAGGCAGTTCCGCTTTTGGATGTTTGTTTTCAAAGTGTTGCTTGTACGTTTTAGGGTCAGGCATCTGTGATTTGCACACAGCACACGAAAACACAAGCGCCTTCTGGGCCGCCTTCATCTGGTCGCTCAAACCGTGGCCTTGCTGTTTCTTGAGCTTGGCAGCCTTTTCTTGGGCTTTCTGTTGCGATTGAATCTTCTGGTGACCGCGAGCCATTTTATCCTGGAAACAGAATCAAACGAATGATGAGATGTTTGTGTGTCTCCGGGTTTCATAGCTTGCGACATTGCTAAAAGTTCGATTCCGAAACACACTTACCAAGCAAAGATTGAATTTTAAAGCTTATTTCCGTGAAAATACAATGCAGCACGATTGGCTTCACCAGATGCAACTCTGAACGCTCTGGAAATGACTGTCAAAAGCATCACTGCGCTCTATTGCTACACACAGGCTGGTTGATTTCTTTACGTCTACGCTGCAGTCTCGGATGAAGCTAGTACTTATTATACAATAAATTAATGGGACGGTTCACACTCTACATGAGGTACTCAGTCGTTCCACTACGTTTTCATTATCTGTTTTAAATTTTTTTTTTCTAATCCCAGTTCTAGATGCACTTTTATTCATGCTGTCAAAAGTGCAGCTTGCCTGTTGGATGCACTTTTTATTTTGCATTCATGTGTTGTGTTATTGATATTTGTTCACCTTTTTAAATCTTTTTCGAGCCAATTGACGCACATAAATATGAAGTAAAACAAATGCTTAACTGTAAATTAAAAACTCATCAACATTTTCCACGTACAAAGTGCATTTCATGAACCAAACTGACAGCATGCAATTCCAACAACTATGGTGCATCTATTTACCTTGATTATTTTGACGTTACCAAACTTTGGGCATCGGTAAACAATAAACAATCGTATTGTAGCATTATTTTTTCGGTAAGCCGGGTTAAATGCTCTCCATATTAGAAAATCAACGGAAATATATTTTTTCTTTACAGTTTCATACAATGGGTGTGACCGTTTTGCAGCCATATCCGGTGGAAAACAAATCCGGTGCACAAACGATCGAGTTTCTGCTTAAACGCGTGGTAGCTCTAGGTGCCGTTCCAGCGGGACAGTTTCTAGTCGATTGTGAAACGTACAGTTCCAACCCGCAGCTCGGTCCACCGAAAACTGTACACATACTGCATAATTCCGAACAACCGGCGTCTGTGTTTTCGATACTGGACACCGGTACTAAGCAGATACCGCTCGTTACGGATGGATTGTTCGATCTGCTGATGACTCGCATCGCTCCGGCTTATACTTCCAAGAAGCAGACGAAAATCGAATCGAAAGGACAACGTTTTGAGTTTGGTGACTTTCTAATCAAGCTTGGCAGTGTCACCATGAGCCAAAATTTTAAAGGAGTTTTAGTGGAGGTGGAATATCGTCCCTGTCTCGTTCCGGGCAGTTGCTGGGAGCTAATGAGAGAATTTCTGCAAGGTTTCCTCGGTTCGAACGTGTCCAACTCAATGCCTGCCTATTTTACGCAACGTTCCAGCATCAATCCCAACCATTCCAAAGCTAACGAAATCTATCAGCCCATCGATACGATCAATCAGTACTTGGAGCATTTTACAAACTACCGAAAACAGACCATGGCGCCCGTAGGTTCCCGTCCTTAAAAAGCATCAATACAAAAACACATTGAAATACATTTAAAGTTAAGAATATATATTTCGTTTTCAGTTTCATTAGCTATCACCATCGTGACTTTGTATTTCTTCTTCAAATTCGGGGAGATCAAACTTTAAAAATTCCATTTCATGTTTAGCAGGAAACCCATCGGTAACTATCACATAATTGCCGTTTTCCGGACAATCCGCGATGCTTTCCACGTATCCGAACCAGTATATAACGATGCCGGGTCCGAAACGATTCCCGTAGCTAGACAATTGATCCTTAACGTATCGTTTGTGCGAATCCATATCCCCGAACGATGCCTTACTCTCGATCCAGTTAATGACCTGCCCGCGAAACATAAATGGCACTGCCATTTTCAGGTCCGGTGTTTTGTCATAGCCAGTGCGACGCAGATCTCCCTCGTCGTAAAACACCATACCTGCTTCGCGGGCCATTTTCTTCAACCGCACCTCGTACTCTTCGCCAATAAACCTTCGCACAAGATCGGTGATTGGACCATCCATGGTTTCGCTGTACAGGCAGTAGCCCACATTCACTGCCAGCAACGAGTCCGGTATCAGATCGGGCATACGCATCATTTCGCTAATTTCCGACTTTGATGCGTCTGGAAAAAAATTCCCTAGCAAGATCCGACACAGCACCATTGACGGTATGCGCCATTCGATAGCCATTTTCTGCAACACATCGTGAGCCAACGTTTGTTTGGCGATTGTTTGATATCTACAAAGAACGACATAAACCATGTTATCCAGATAATACTGCACATTGAAATTTAAGCATTGATTCTTACTCCTTTACCAACGAAGCTGCTCTAGCATTTATTTTGGAATGGTTGGACTTGACGCGCTGTATTACCTCTTTCCCAATGATGCTACCAAGGGTGTCGGATGAGTACTCGGGAAATTTCGCTTCCAGCTCCAGATTACAGTTAACAAACAAACCGTGGTAGTTGCGAATAAAGTTCTGTATTTCGGTAAATCTGCTTACACTTATCACAACCATTTTGAATCGCTGGAGCACAAACTAATACAGAATACGATCCAGATTGAATTGCAACCTAAACTCGATTGCTTCGAGAACGCGCAGCTTCCCGAAAGGTAAACAAACAACAACCGTACAGCTTTTGACAGTTACCACAACAGGTACAACCAATCCAGATGTCTACAAACGACAAACTCGAGAGACTCCTTCATTTTTGAGGTAGCATAAATACGAACTGTCCAGGTACAAATAAAATATTAGCTGGGAGGCTATATTTTGTTGTTTAAATGGTTTCTCTAAAAAACTACAAAAAGAATGTGTTTTGAATTACATCGTTTTGGTAAAAATTGTCCGTTGCAATTCAAATAAAATTGCTTCATGGCAGATTGACAATTGCAGACCAACGCCAATACCGATTGGAATCAATTAAACACCTCCATATTCACTAGAAACTGTGCTTTTCTGCGCTATTTTTCTATGCGTCTTTTTAATAAAACATATTTTCACTGCTATAGCGCTTCATTTACTACATAAAGTACCATTCCGAACAAAACAAAAACTGCCAAATCTTCTGCGGTATTGCTCTTAGCTGCTGTCAATATTAACTACATGTACCTACCATGCTTTCAGCTTCAGTCCGTTTTCTTTCAGCCCGATTGCTGTTGGTTATTTTCACTGTAGTTCTTCAATGTTGTCGCTCTACAGCAGAGCATGCATCCAAATCGCCAGGAATTTTTCACGGAATAGTACGCGTACTTGTGCCCGTATGTGTTACGCACAATTGTAAGTTTAGTGTGCCTTCCTTCCATTGTATTACACTCCCGTCGCTCTTCCTCCCGAGCGAAGACTCTGGTGGCAATGTGCAGTGAAGGTGAATAATGGTGCGTCGACATTTTGGTCGGCCTTCCAAATTCCGTCACCGCCTAGAGAGATTGCGGAAGAGCATCCTCCTGAAATAGCCCGTTTACATCAGCCCTGCGATTGTGGGGTGTTGCAGTATACGAGTGAAACGTACTGTGTCTACTTGTGAATGTCGTGTGTGAAAACCCGTCTCCTTTCTGTAGAATAGAACAAAAAATGGTGCTTGTGATTGATTTGATGGAAACACCAGCATGGGAATAGCACCATGGCCTATTCATGGCTCCATGATCGATGAAGAGTATGTGTATGGTTGTGTGCGCGTATGCAGTACAGTGGCGTGGCCTGGTGCAGTGATAACATTCCGAAGGAGAAAACAAAATTTGTAACATCTTCATCTAGCAGGCATAACCGCGCCCAGAAAGTATTTCATACGGTTAATTGAGGTCCATTCTACAGTGTCCAATCGGTGTGATTTCGTACGGCAAGACGCAGTGTAGGAAAGCACAAATGGCCACAATAATGGCTGCGGAAACTAGCGAATGAATGTCTTGCTATTGCAACGTAGCGTGTTTGTGGTTGTGTGTCTGTGGTTGTGCCCGTGCAAATGTTCTCGAGAAGTAAAGAATGCGGAGACAGCCTCCAAAAACTAACTGGCGCAATATTGCCGTATTAGAAGAGTCTCTTCTCTGCGTGACCTTTGGATTTCTCCTGCTGCCTAAGTATCTAGTTAATAGCAATAGTAAACACAATTCGATATCGATACGAATCTTCATGGATGAGAAGCGCCATGATGACTCATTTGTTGTGTTTTGTTCTGCTGTCACAATATCCCTTCCGCTTTCAGCTGTGTAAAGGAATAATATACCAACGTCGCAAGATTGTTGATTATTTCCTACGAAGATCTTCTAGCATGATCGATGAATCTGTAGATCGAGCAGAAAGAATGCATCCGCAGCCAAAACAACCATCACTACCATCAAGGACGTTCGTTCGCTTCCGACGTTAAAGCAAGTTGCATTTCAGCGAAGACATGCGGTCCTACTGCACATGAAGCATTCCAATCCAAAACCTAGTTCTTTTTGCTTTTACATTCCCAAAATCCGCCTCGAATCAATGACGATGCTTCGTACTGAGCATGCCACACGAATGCGTAGGAAAATGTCAAAACACACGGTGTTTCCTCGAATGATTCTCTCAACAAACCTGTCCTGTCGATCACAAGCCCTCGGCGTAACAAGCACTGGTTCCTTGTGAACATATTTCTTCTCAGCTCTGTGCCACTGTCGACCGGAGGTTGTACTAGCAAGGCACCTAGCATCGTTCACCGCATATTGCCTTGAAACCATTAGAGAGAAAGTCAATGAAATAACTGCGCTGGGACGCCCGATGACGAAGAAGATGCTGGCACGTCAGATAGGGAAAGATATAGCAGAAGCATGTACAAAACACGGCTTGCGAAACTCCCCTCCCGAGTACGGAACCATGAAACGGGTGATGAGATCATCATGCATGGTGTAGCGAATGGCTGCAAGTTCAGGGTGCACCTGAACCCATTTCACATGGCAAAGACGAAGAAATGGTTGCAGTGCGCGCGTTATTCGTTACTAATCGATAACGATTTCTTCACCCGTTGGATGTTTCCAAATAATCCAACGCTCAAACCCTTAGCGGAACAACGTACGAAACCAAATTGTTACAACTGTTCACACGGGAAAAATGTCAAGCGAAATAGGTGTTATTGATTGAGCCTCCACGTTGAGTGCAAAGTGCAGTGAATGTTTTCTTACCTTCTCAAGCTGATTTATATCGGTGCCGACAGGAATGACGTCGACGGAAGGCGGACACTGGCGTAGATTTAGCAAGTATACCAGATAATGGATAGAAATAGATAAAATTACTGATGTAGTACCGCTCTTGCCAGTGAGACGAAGCAAAGGCAAGGCACACGCGGCTATAATGTCATCAGTACAAAAATAGTCCCTGTAAGCGATAAAGACGACTGTCGCACGTCAGTAAACTTGGCACATTCGGTATTGGAGCTTTATGGCTAGCCGATTCAACGTTTATTTCATTTCTCCAGAAGCGAGATTTCATTTTATTGTGCGTGTGTTTTTGATGTAATTTGATAAGAGCGTACAATTAATCCATCTGAGGTTTAAACCCAGCTTGGATGTGTTGTGAAGTTGCTCTTTACTAAGCGGTACTAGTACCGAAGAATAAGCGAGTATCCTTCAACATGATCTGTTTACAGATTTAATTCTAAGCGATGGCACAGTGAATGGGAGCAGCTTGTTCATTGACTTTATTGTACTAGGGCTATAGCGTACGTGTTTTCTTTTTTGCCAGGGCTGTATACATTCAAAGAATCTGCTATCACGTTATTGCTCAGGACGTTTGCTTTTGAGCGTAGTTTCATAGCATTATAAGCGTTATTTAAGCAGCTGGCCCACAGCCAAATGGGACATTGCACTTTTCCGTACACATTTCTCACCGTGCTATTGAACCGAAGCCATGATGGCATTCATGGAGCGAAATTTATGCTGATAGTTTCCCAGTTTTGGAACCAGATCAGTTTAATACGGCTCAGCTTTTTCATTTATTTTCAAAAACATGAGCCGCGTTCGCGTTTGCGTAATCCTTTAAGGGTATTTAATGATGCATTTGCATTTTTGTTAGAAGTTTTTAATATTTTGTTAAAACCGGAACTGTATAACGAATGTTCGTAGGTAAACTACTTGCCATATTCGTTTTTTAGTTTTTACACTCAAACTCATATCGTTATGTTTATTTGAATTGTTTTGTTTTAGTTTGTAAGCAAACCCGCTCACCCAAATCTCACGCCCATCAGCATACCGACATAAGGGCACGCAAGTTCATAAATATATTCGAAAAAGATTGAGTGCCCCGGGAAAGGCAACTTCCAACAACCCAACCGTATCGGCGCGCGTACCGGGAAAATGATTCGTTTGGACCACCGGAGTGTTTAAAAATAGCTGCTGCTTGCTGGTTCGATCTAGAATGCTCGCTCTCTCTGCACCTCACGGGAACGGTAGCGAACAAGCGAATGGAACCATTTGCCAGAAGACTCGTCCGGAGGCAGAACACGAATCATACACAACCCAACCGCGTTGAAGTCGTCGCCAGTCGCAAAGGCCGGCCTGCGTTTTATTGCGCGCTACAGAGTAATACAGCATTTTATTCCATCTCTTCCATTTGCAATAATAACAAGCAACTGCTCCACAATGTTGCCTGGTGTTCGTTGAGGCTTTTTATTTTTCCTCTACGAAAGCTCGTTATGTTTCACTGGTGCTTTTCGTACACCGTACCAGGTGTGCAAATGTGAACGTCCACACGATGGAGGTTTTTTTTCTGGTTTGTTGTTAAGCCCCGTAAGCCCGTGAACCTTCTCACATATAATCCTCAGTTGATGCTTCGATATCGATTAAAGCACGAAAAGTATGTGGTGTCGGACAGCTTGTCATGGACGTGGAGTTGGGACCTGGGCTGTGTAGTAATCGTCTGGTCAAGCGAACAGCGAAATTGCCTCCCCATGGGCGCCATTTACCGGCAGCTCAGGACACCGCGACGGGGCAATTGAAAAATGTTTTTGTTTTTCTTTTCACCTGCCGCACAGGCACACACATGCACACCCTTTTCCATGCAGAGTTGTTGTGGCATTGCAGCCTTATGCCTCTCCCGAGATTGAGAACTGGATCTTCCTACGGGCTTTCCCACCACGAAGCGGACACGCAAACCTTCAAAACGAACAAATTGTTTCTCCTTTAGCTGTGTATACATCTTTTCGTGCCACTATGTATAGTGGCCATGTCACAAAACATAACGGTGTGAACTGTGCTGAATGATGCATTTCCCATGACCGACCGACACATCGCCGAAACCGGAGCCGGCGAAGAAGAGCTGAGTGCTTTTAATTGTCTCGTCGCGGTTATAGTCATTTCGTCACGAGAAGCGCTCCCGATCTGTCTGACAGAATGAACCACATTGAACAGATGGCACACCTTGTGGGTTTGGCCGCACCGATTATAGGTGCATTGGAAAAGTTTGCAAATTGTATGGAAAATAGCACTTTCGAACAGAAACTTTGGGTCGTTACTCATCCAGCCACAGCAACCACGGGTTTTTTGTTGCTTTCATCGAATTACTGATCCGCAAAAAGACACACACACTCACACCTGTCCGGAAGCAAGGTTAGTCACCGTTGTTTCGGATTCGAGCCGCTGTCATCGCTCGATCGAACTCGCCAACCGGCCGACAATGTCCGGGTGTTTGTGATGGCGTACAGCAGCCACCTCTCCCCTCGCATAGGTATATCGTTGAAATGCTTTTATTGCGGCTACTTTTAGCCTATTTCCCTTCCCCCGAGGCATACCTTTCCAGCTGCGAGCGTTCCGTACCCACCGGACTTCCGCCGCCATGCTTGCAATGTAGCCGTTTCCGTAAATGAATGAGGCAAACAAAACAAATCGAGCCCCCCAAAAGACTGCCTGTGGTTTGTGTTGAGGTTTTATGTTTTCTTTTACGTCTCGATTTGTACGTTATAGTTCTATGTTTGTATAATGTGTTTTTTTACTAACTTTAAAAAATTAGAGCCATGTTTTTAACAAAAAGTGCTTAATTTGCTCATTTTCTGTATGAAGTTAATTGTGCTGAAATAGGTCGCGTGTACGCTTGAGTCGTAATGTTTAATGGATAAACATTTATGCTATGGTTGGTGCTCTTTCAAAGAGATGTATTATATGTCACATGTTTAGTTGTTACAAGACACTTGATATTTGATCGAAGGATAGATTGAGTACAACAATGCTACAA
Source organism: Anopheles culicifacies (assembly GCA_000473375.1). Classification (NCBI taxonomy): domain Eukaryota; kingdom Metazoa; phylum Arthropoda; class Insecta; order Diptera; family Culicidae; genus Anopheles; species Anopheles culicifacies. Next base: position 58,075 of record AXCM01000549.1, on the reverse strand, counting down.
GCTATGTGGTCCATGTAATTAGTATTGCCTGCCTTACTTCCAGTTAAGACCAAGCATGTTGAGGTGGCTCCTAAAAACGAATTCCTCCAGCGAATTCTTAGCTTAAGATAAGAAGGAAAAGTGCAATTCTTCCAAGAAAATAAGATATTTAATATATTTAGTTAGATAAAAATTTGTATTTTCCATTGTAATGGAAAATGACAAGTGATTTTCACCTCAATCGTATGAATATAATATTTCACGGAAAAACTTTGTTCCGAAATCATAATGCGATTAGACCAGCCACCCATCAGATGGATGTATGTGTTTGATAATTTTAATTAGTTCATATTCACATCTCCCATTCACTCACCAGTTACCCTTTGACCCTTACGTCAGACAAAGTCAGTCGTTAAAATTTAATTAAAACTGGCAAGCATTCATCCATATTTCGGTTACAGCTTTCGCTCTGTGCTTGACAGTGTAAACTCCCAAACAATTCTGCGGGTTAAAGAATTGGATTAGATGACCTTTATCTGTTTGTAATTTCAAAACTTAACATATATATGCTTCTAACTACATATTGATAATTTAATCACTGATTGTTTTGTTGGTCTTGTATCGATCGATAGCGAATAATGGTTAGATGATTCAACAGCAAAAACCAATTGCAATCGATGTTAGTCACCATCATCAGTGAAGAGCAGACAAGCGCATTAGTGTGTCCACGGTGCCAAAGACTGCATATAAAACAAGAAGCATTATTGGCTAGCTCTTTCAGATCCATTTGCCTGTTTCTGTCGGTAAATAGGTGATGTTTTTCTAACACTTATTTACCTGTTTTTAGTTTTGGCCATGTTCAATCGCACTTGCTTCGTTGCATAAAAGTTGCAACACAAGTGCAAAGGAAATGCAACACTCGTAGGGTGGTGTATTGCTTCCTTTTATAGTGCGTGACGTTATTGCTGAACGTCCTACAATGTAGTATCGGCTGGGTATGTACTAGATATTAGCACGCCCAAGTGTATTAGTATGCTTCAACAACCAGAGCGGATAGTTTGCTATTCGTAAACAACTTTTCTACTTATTCCTATAACTTGAAATATTTTTAAATTCAATCCTTTATTAATTTTTAAACTTCTTATATAACAAAACATAAAAAAATAAATTCAATGAACGATCCACCTCGTTATTCACGGTATATTATGCATGTTATGCTTCTGTTCCGATGCGAAAACGTCCGTCCGCATGGTCAGCCTCAGCTCGCCATAAGGTCTGCGAGCAAAATTTACGCCCCAAAAGGCACGTGTTTTGCATCGTGATGCATTTCGTAATATTCACTAGGACTTTCTTTCCATTCCCGGTTTCTTTCGTCGTCCAACTTACAGCCAAATGCTGTTCAATCGTTCGTTTATGCTTATTCGCACTAATTTGGAAGTAGAGAGTGAATTGAATCAAAAAGGAAAGAAAACAAACGCTTTCCGCTGTCCAAAATGAATGGTGAAATGCTTTTACTTTTCACTTCTCCAAAATCGTGGTCAATCGATGGACAATCTACGGTGCGTAGGGGGTAGGGTGTGTGTAATGGATAATAAGTTTTGAACAAAAATCGGCCCAAAACATCGGCTAGGTTGTCGGTGTTATAAATCAATCAAAAGTTTCTGCTGCTATGCGTTTTTCCCTTAAGGGTTGTGCGTATTAAGTGTTAACTGTAATGGCTATAACTCTAATTTCATCTTGATAAACTTACTATCAATTAAGAAAGCAATGAAACTATTTTCTTTTTTTTATTTTCAACTGTTACACCATTCGTTAACAATGTAATTCTTTTCTCTCTTAAACAAAAATAGGTGAAACGAACGAAATTTAGTGCTATCGGGCAAGAATCGAATTTTCAAACGTACAAACATCAGTGCCCGTGCCGTGAAACAACAATATCATCAGCCATTTGCAATTTGCATAACGTTCAACTTGCATTTCTGTGTTGAAAGTGAGATATAGTGTGTGTGTGCATTTGTGTGTGACAACTTCCTGTTTCGTACGACGCTGCATGCCTCGAGAAGTAAAAGTGAAACCACCCCGCTCCTACCGGAAGTGCAACCGGCAGAAGATCAGGGTGATCTGTGCAAACTGAGCACGAGACCCGCTTTTCATCGGAACACAGTTCGTGAAAAATGGATGTATCAGGCAGCTACAGTGGCGATGAGCTCATACCGGATAGGTAAGTTTGCTATAATTTAAATCATTTCTTTATTAAATATCGATTTAGAATATACAAAAGGTAAAAATTATGGCACTCGTAGTGTTATGAATGCACAAACGTTGGAAGAACAAATGTGTTTGGTGGGACCATAGAAGAATCGTCTATTATGAGTCATTCTTTCCTAATTATACTATTGAATCGTGGGCTTTATCTATTGGTCGTCATTTTAAGTATAGAACTAGTTTGTTTTATTGTTCATGGCGTCTTTTAGTAAAGCAACAGTTGCAACACAGATTTAAGAAAACACCCAACACGAAACTAGATATCCATTCGGTTGGAACTAAATTTAATTTCCTCTTTTTATTTCACTCTGAAAGCTTTTATCTTTTAACTCTTCTCATATATTGCTTCCGCCGAATATCTTTCATCTCTCCGCACGCCGTACCATCTCGTGCTTGAAGTGGAAAATTGTGAGATTCTTTTTTCCTCCCTGCCTCCCGTTCACCTTTGTGGCTCTTCCACTCAGACACACATATTCCGGGTGTGTCATTTGGGAAGTGAACCTTCCCAACATTGTTTCGCAAACGAACGCCGGTAATGGAGCTTGAAACGATTCTTCGACAGTGTGTGACACACTGGCATCGCTTCACAAACTATCTGTGGCCGAGGTTTTTCGTGGTTGAGATTTGTTCGCATAATAAAGAGATAAATTGGCAAAGCCGAACGCCACACAACAATGGACGACAATCCGGCGTTGCAATAAGTTGCGATGCGACAAACTTCGGTCGATAACATTTTATGTGTTTGGAATGGAACCTCAGAAGGAAGACAGCGTTAAGCTGTTAGTCACTCTTTAGTTAAGGTTTATGGCACTTGTTTTCACTTTCGGGTTTAATTGTAACACCACTCAGTTCCCATAAATAAATCAACTTTAATATGTTAAGAAGATGGGGCTTGCTTTATTGGTTTCCATGCTCGTTAATGTTGGTTAAACGAAATCTTCATCGAATAATCTATAGCTTAAATCCCAATTAATTGTGTACGTGTGTACGTGGTGATCACACGTATTTTGTTGTGTGTGCTGTGAGTGAAATGGGTGAAATGATCATTTCCAATTATGCTTTATTCCACCGTTTGTTATCAGCTTTTTCCAACCGATCCGAAGGTACGAGTGATTGCGGCACGAACGAACGAAAAGCTAAACGTTTCCCTTGTTTTGATTCATAATTTTATTTCGATCTAATTACGCTATCAGGTGGAAGTGAGCTGATTATCACCTTTTTTCAATTGCTCAGGAGGGGCCTCTCTCCGTGTGTGTGTATGCGGATGCCGTAAAGGATTGTAACCACATGCACTATTGTTTTCTCGCAAAGCATCCATCCAGAGAGATGGATGTACACTTCTTCTGTGCTTCTTTACATCTCTAACTCCACACAAACACACGCACACACTCGTGCTCATTACTATGAATCGGGGTTAAAGCGTCCCCGAGGTTTGCAACATAACAATACCCCGCCCAATAGCCCACAACGCCCAAGAAAGCTTCACACTTGGTTTAGTTTGTATCTTCCACGTTCGGGGCTGCTGGGTAGTTGTTTTCGCAACATGACGTACTTCTGTGCCACCGACATTTATATCTGTGCGTTCGTTTCTTTTTTCTTTTGCCCAATTACCACAGCTGCCTCGAGTCGGAATGGATCGACGAAGATGAGGTGTTTGCAATTCTAAAACAATGGGAAACACGCGGCGGACGCGGCAACGGCAAAGCAGCAACCAGCGGCTGGTGCAACCCGGGCAGCGACACTCACCGCATCCTGCTGAATCAGAGCTTTAGCAATGAGAACAGCAGCCCCAGCAGTAGCAGTATTTCGGGAAAATTAGGTAAGTTTTGATAATATATACTTTTGACAGTGTACCAGGTACTTAGCCGGATGTTTGGTGTCATTTTTATGACATGTTGGGAGAACAGACGGTTTTCTAAAGCATAGTGTTGGAGGATTCATGGTAAAATTAAGATTAGACCTCAATTTAACTGCATTAGCTGGAAGTAATTATCGAGATATTAGGTACAGCCACTAGACCTCATGAACATCTCGATATCCCCTTGTCCATGTCCACGACTAAGTCCTACGATTCACGGAGATAAGATCCAATACTTCAACACCTTCTGCCGAATATCAAATAGGCAAGGTAGACACCTTAGCTTCAACCCTTCGCAGACTCAACTCAACTATTTCGCATATCCAATAGGCAACAGTCAAATGTTACCACCCTTCAAGATTTGTCTCATGCCTGCCCACTGCAAACTTCCAAGGACATCCACCTTTTGCTGGAATTTCTTTTGGGCGATCGTTGTGCTTTCGGTTTCAAGTTTCAAGACGTAAGAAATGGTGTGATAGAATGGGTCGTTGCAAATTCCACACACAACGAGAAAATCAATCAATGTAATAAAACTTTCCAGGCTTGATGGTGTTTGGAGCCAGAACCCATGATAGATACTATGGAAATAAGTGACAAGACAGTGTAAAACTCAAATAAAAAAGCGGCTGCTATTTAATAAACCGTCCGATCGACGCCATCAAGTGACGGTGTGCCGTATATGGTGAGGTCGCTTCCTCCACTCCATTGACGCTCACTGTTACAAGCGGGTGTTTCTTTATTACTAGCACTTTTTTTTTTATTTTGCTATTTTACGCTTATGGTGGTGTGCTGGTGGTTAATTCTTTGTCCCTGGACCTAAACGAGTTGGAAATGGAAACTGAAACCCCCACGCCGCCGCACGTAACGGTTCTCCGATATCTCCGGTCGGCGTTGGAGTTGTCGCCGACCCATGTCCCAGGCGACTGCAATTAATCCATCGCCCTTTATTGCCACGATGCACGATGAAGCACGCTTTTGGTAGCAATTGCCGTATCGAGAGAAGAGGCTGGTCAAGTTTGTATGGCAAAACTTGCCGATAGCGTTCGAATGGTGACAGCTGTTTCCGTTTGCCAATACCACCAGAACACTGTTGGGAAATGGAATGTAGTATTCGCTACCATAGACATACTTCCTCGAGAGCCTCCAAGGTGCTGGGGATGTTTATGGAATGTTACGGAAGTGGACAAATGTTCTCGTTTTAGATGGCAGTATAGAATGGTTGATCGTTTAAAGCCTTATAATTCAATATCTCACAATATTGTTTATTGAACATCTAGAATCACTGACAACTGCACAGCAGGTGCCCGAATGTATCAAGAAAGAGTCTTTGCTCGATGATATCGATAGTATAGAACATGCAAAGCGACTGCTGAATCCAAACAGTAGCAGTAAGTATACGTAGCGTGCCGTAATGTTTTCATCCGTGTGTCGTCCCGAATTGGAGAAACGATCATTGCTTGAAAATTCTTCCAAATATCCACCATTAAATGTCCCAAAATTGGAAGAAATTAAACTGCATATTAATCATATAACATATAACTCAAAAGTGTACCCGATACGTGCGTTTCTCATGTCATAATTACCTTTTTAACATTCCCATACATTCGTAGCTCGTTGTGGCTGGATAGTATAATAAGATTGACACGTTTTTTGGGTTCGTTCCACTTTCTTTACAGGTCAAAGATTCGTCGACACGGGAACGTTCACGAGACCTAAAAAGAGGATAGACTATAACGCACTGAACAGCGCTAGCACATTGTCCGTAGAAAATAATTCCTCGTCAACTTCCCACAATGAGGTAAGCCTTACGACAAACTTTCCTTCTACGACTGTTTTTGACATCCATCTGTGTCTTCCATTCTTGACAGCTTGCCAGTGGAGGATCACCACTGCTCAACGTACAAATTGGAGGTCCCGTAACACCTTCTTCCTTAGCGACTTCGGCCCTAGCTACATCGGCAACCGGCAACCGGCTGCTGATGCAACGTAGCTGGCTAAATGATGTCTCTCCACCATGCTCGATCATGAACTCGATGGAGTTCTCGACGAACGAGCGGATAGCCAACAGCCTAATCACTAGCGGAGACTTCAGCAGCGTTGGATGTTTGCTGAATGCAAGCGACGAAAATGTGGGCACGAGCATAGCGGGCGTGGGGAACGCTAGCTACAATGGGTACAATCTGTACAGCGTGATCGAGGACAGGCAGCGATTGGAGAACCTGTGCCTGGATGATGAAAGCACACTCACGAAAGATTGCAACATCTCTCGCACGGATCTGAACGCGATCGAGAGTGTGTCCGGTGTGAGCACGATGCAAAACTCGTACGAAAGCAGTGGCCGTACAACCATGCTGGTAGGTTCGTCGGGCAAATCTTCGTTTGAGGATGAAAGCTCTTCACCGCCTATCATTGCCGAAGCGCAAACGGAAGGTGAAGCACCTGCGGGACTGATTAATACGACAGTCACTGCCGCGATCCCTGCAAATGATACCTTCCACGTACCGACGGAAATACCGGAAACGGAAGCCGAAAGAATTCTCACCAACAAACTACTGAACGGTGGTGAGACGTATGATATGCGACGTCCCCGCAACTTCAATACCTACAGAAAACCACGCTCTTCGTTAAATCAAACGTTCGAGGGTTTGCCACGGGTTGATGCGGACGGAGCATGTGAGGGTGTACTGGAATCTACTATTGTACCGACGATCGATGAGCAAACTTTCGATGGACAGGTACCGATTGCTGTACAAGATAAGCATGCAGTCATGAACAGTACGTTCGGTATAGTTGGTGAGGAAAAGCTCGGTGGTGTAGCGAACGGTCATGGCACGTTCGTTAGAAATTGTACGGTCACCAACGAAGATGTGCGATTGTTAAATCTGACGCATGACACGGTAGAACCAGCGGAAGCAATCACTCCTCCACCTGCCGTTCCATACGATCGCACCTTTAAACGGCGTCCACGTAACGGAACGTTCACGGGTGGAGAAGACGATATGCGTCATCTGCCACTGGATAGTCCGCTCCGACCTACGGTGATAGGGCATGAGGAAGATAACTTTAGTACACAGCACGAATCAGAAGCGAGACCGCGAGAACATCGTACCCCAAATGGAACGCTCAGTGAACTGCAACAGCAGAACACTTCGATGTTGGTACAGTCCACGCCATTCCATGGACCAACGGCTCGAGTTAAACCAGCCCCAGAAATAGAGGACTTATCTCCTATCGGGCCCGAAAACATCCAACGGACACCAACTAGTGGCTTCGGACGCACGATGGTTCGACGAAGTCGAAATCTAGAGCAGGATCTTCGTAACGCCTCGTACGAGAACCCATTACCGGTGCCAATGCCTGGTGACGGTGCTGGTGAAATACTCGATCTGGAAACGGATGACTTTGACGTTCAGATCCGACGCCTACCATCGACGGCAACCAGCCACGGTACGGACATATCGAATTTCCTCGACGCCGAAAAGCGCATCTCGCTGCAACACTTCGAGGAGTTTGAGAAATCGATACTGGAAAGCGAACACAGCGGTATCGATTTCGACGAGATGCTCAACTCGCTAACGGCGGATGTGCGCCGGCCGGACGAAGCGAGCGATAAGCTAAGACAATCGCTAGACAACATTAAGAAGCGGCACTCGCGCATCAATCTGGAAAAGCAGCAGCAGGATGAAATGAAGCGAAAACTGCACCACCAACAGCAACAATCGGCAACGTTGGGAGAGGCACAATGCGACAATAAGCTCGCGGACTCGATGCTGTCGAAAAGCGGTAGCATGTGCTCGTCGAGTGGAAGCGAAAGACTGTTAAACCGTAGAAGCAGATACAACGAGGACGTACACCTGACATTATCTCCTCAGCAACAGCAACAGCCATCCACAATCAATACTACGGTAGTGTTGGCGAATGGGGAGCATGAAGGATCCGCTGAAACGAGTGATCCCGCTTCTACCGCCAATGAGGTAGAAACGTACGATCGCAAAAATCGGGATCGCTTCAAAACGATACGCTTGGGAAGGAAGCGGGATGATTCGCTGGGAGCCGCCCTGCCCGATGTAGATCAGGAGCTGGGAATAGTACAGCCCATGTTGAATGGATCTGAAGAAGACAGTATCAACAATAGTGGTGGTACTGGTAGTGGTAGTGCCTTTAGCCGGTTAGATCATAACTCACTGAAAACGGCTACAGCCTCGTCGTACGCAAATGGCGGCAGACTGTTGGGTAGCAATAATCTGCCATCGATGAAGACTGAACCCTCCGGAGACGACGATGAGACCGTGTTTAAGAAACCACAAGCAATCCCCAGCACACAGCAACCGTCTGGGCTCGCACGTCCCGGCGAAAGCCGGTTGCGCAGTACCCTCTCAAAGCCTCGCTACTACGGAAATGCTCCGGCACAAGGCATTGGTGGCATACAGCGTAAAGACCTTACACTCCCGCTGGGCAATAAGTCTAGTTCGACTGATTGCTTAGAGCAGCGGGAACAGGAACAGTATCTTCAGCAGCAACAGCAAAAGCTGCCACAGGAAAAATCCCTGCAACAACCCACATCCAGACTAGCGACCACATCCAAGCTGGGTGGTGGTAGTGGTGGTCTACTAGGCACCGGAAGGTACACTCAGTTTGGCCTAGCAAACAAGCAACTACAGCTGCAGCAGCAGCAGCTCCAACCGAATGTGATGTCGCATCAGCCGGGTGCACCTCCTGCCCTCAAGTCACCCATGGGCACAAAGTCCAAGTCCTACCATAGTCTCACGTTTGCCCAGGCGAACAATAGCAGCGGATACGGTGGATCGAGCGGTAATCTCTCGAAGCTACACGGATCGTCCGCACTGCAGCTGAAACTGAAGCACAATTCCAGCAACACAGAGGTATTTTTCATTCCACTTGGGATTTTCCCTCCTTTTTTCATTGAATCAATTCATCTACCACATCCCGGTTGATACAATCGTTGATTTTCCTTTCCCGTACGTTGGTTTACATTAGACTGATTTGCATCCGTGTTTTTGTTCAGTTTATAGTTATTTGTTCTGTTTTTGTCACGATTATATTTCTTACCATTCGATGCTCCGAAAAGTATTGTAGTTGCGTTTATATGTGTTAGGTAATATTTTATACATTCGATCAAACATTGGTCGTTTCATGCTCCTTCTCTCTTGAGCTGTTTGGAAGTTCTTCCTCACATCCGGCGTATCATATACACATACGTTCACTTCATTGTTCATATTGCACATGCACACTATCTCGGTGTGAGATCGGTCTAATAGGGTTTGGTTTCGATCGGTGCTCTATTGGTCCTTTCCATTCCCTTCTCTCTCCACACACTCACACACATATACTTTCTTCTTGTATCAGATGATGCTCATCATCCGACAAAACATTCGACCCAAAAGCTAAAATTTAAGTTGTGTGCCAGTGTGTGTGCGTGTGTCTTTGCCGTGTGTTTGTTATCTTCCTTGTGTGCACTAACGCTAATGTTCCGGTCGTCACTGTTGTTTTGTAGCTGAAAAGTAACACATCCAAGCGGTCCTCGCTGCAGCAGCAGGCAGCTTCCAACCTGCGGAATGCGTCCAACGGATATCAGCAACAGGGTGCCGGAGCGGGAGCGGGGATGGTGGGTGGCCGCACCAGCTTACCCCTGGTGCGGTCTCCCGCTGCTCAGCCAAATGCAGCTCGAACCAGCCTGAACAACAGCTCTACCGCTGCTGCAATGGCTAACAAAAACGCTCTGAATACTACCACTACCACTGTACGTGTTTGTTTGTGTAATTATAATGTGTTATTTTTTTTCTTTTTCATTAATTTTGAGATTCGCTTTTTTTGGTTTAATGGTTTGGGGAAAGTTAAGGTACATGGTGATGGCTAATCAAAGCTCATTACCTTAACGTTATCGAACGTTCGGCTACATTTACTATGGATTGTTATTTGTTTAATGTGTTCTGCTTGTTTATTGCCTCAATTAATTTTATTTCCTAGAGCATAAAGTGATATCTGGACCGGTTAAGATGTAAATATTTCTTTAATATGTTTAACAAACTAATCAAAAGCTCGCTCAAAATTGTACGCTTTTCTTTTGATGGCATTTATGATCAGGTTTATGTTTATTACACAAAAATCCTCACACAAAAAGATGTTCCAAACTCCAAAACGAAATGCTTCAACCTCTACTCCACGAACTTTACACAAATACTACTCCCTCTGTTAATATCGCAAACAAAGATTAAACTGAAGTTAGCATATTAGACATTACTGTACGTTATTCATCTCCATTTTGTTTTGTTCGTTCATATTCCATCAGCTGTCCGGAAGTGGTGTACAGATGCGCACAGCCAGCGGTTTGGCGAAAACGTCCCGGCTCGGTCTGATACGCCCGTCGTCCGGATACTTTAGCTACAACACGCACCGCAAGCACCCAGACTCCGATAACGAGTCTGTCAATGTAAGTAGAGAACAACAAGATCACACTCTCATTTGTAGTACATACGGCCATTATATCAAATGATTAATGTTTTAATGAACGCTAGAATGGTTCCAACCAAACATTATACATTTAGTGTGTGTTTAGTGTGTGTTTAATGACATTTGTTCAATAGTTTTTGGATTCCAACACTAATACGGTTGGAAGGATCAATTTCACATCAGACTGACTTAGTTCCTATTAGACGTAAATTCGTCAATTTCATGTGTTTTATGATAGTCTTTTAAATTGTGTACTCATACCCTCCGTTTTTCGTGTTTTTCTTCCCCTGTTGATCGTTGTTTTTTTTCTTCTTTATTTTGTATATCCCTACACATAATTCCCGTGTGCGTGAACCTTCACCCATGTAGAGCCTGTCATCCTCATCGGCTAGCTCCCGGGGCAGCCTGTACCGTGTAGATAGTCAAAGCATAGCGAACAATGTGCAACCGCAACAGTTCACGAGCGCCACGCGAACCAATAGTATCGAGGACGTTAGTGGCGCTAGTAGTGGTGGCGTAGGTAATGGTTTGCTAACGAAACTTAATGGCACCGGTGCAGGAATGGGCCCAGGAGTGTTGAGCGCGTACGCTTCGATCGAACCACCGCTACCGAAGACTGGTCCCAGTTCGATGGCGGCGACGGGTTTGAAGCAACCGACGGCAACTAGTGCAGCGAAACCTTCCGGACTAAGGCCACCGTCCGCCATCCGACCAACGACCGTACGCAGCGGCCTACCACGTCCAACGAGCTACATCCGACGATAGATCCGGGGATCACACTATCAACGAGGCCAGAACATTAGCAACTACACGTAAAACGCCATAAAGGAACTCATGTATAAGTAAATGAAGGCAACCTTAACACACTTAACATTGACTTGTCTTTGGAGGGCCCGTTCGGAGGGAAATCCTCTCACTTGGTATCCTTTTCTGTGTATTTATCTACCGATAGAGTGTAACAACTGTGTTCTGCTAAAAGAAGTATTTCCATCCGTACATTTTACCCTACGTATTATTATCCTAAATACCCGCGGACCATCCGATAATCAATGACCGGTTAAACGTGTGTGTTATTTTTTTGTTAGTATTCCTTTCGTTTATCTGCTGTGCGCAACGTTCCGCGTCCGCAGAAGTAGTCGCCATATGTAAAGTCAAACATTCAAGCAGGGGAGCCGCGCGATAATCAAACCGACCACTTGTTCCCGCTTACATACAGGTTATACGTGTACATAGCTCAAACGCCGCAAACCAATCATATTTTGGATTAGTTTCCTGTTCATTAAACGATTATACGAAACAAAAAACAAAAAAAAAGAACGAACTGTGTTAGAGGGAAGTTTACTTTCGGTTATATTTTATTATAGCAAAAACGTTAACAATTATCTCACTGTTTTCAAATCGTTAACTACTATTTCTGTTCGGTTTGGTTATCGGCACTGTTGCGTTAACTAGAAAACAATTGCTTGATATGAAGAATCGATCCGCATCAGTAAATCATGAGTAATTTCTAAGGGCTTGACTAATTCTTCTTGTATAACTTCGAACAACGCTCCTCCATTCTTACGTTAACTTACAGCACCTGTAAAAGGTAAAATTATAACCTAAATTAGAAGCAATCATCTTGTCCGAATTAATTCAATGTCACAGTATCGACTATATTTCAATATTTCCCCTAACTCTACGCTAAATTATTATTCAACCCGCAATGGCAAACAATTTTAAATTGAAATCTAAATTTAACTTGTACGAGATTGTCATCAATGCGAGTAAAGTTGGATGTTGGATTGGTCCAGGCGCCGCTCCAAAATAATGAATGCCTTTAAATGTTTAATTGTTCCCAGGCGCAAACAAAAAACAAAACAAAAAACGGTTAATTTCACTAATTTAATTATGAGCTTACCTAGTGAAGAGTATACATGTATAAGTAAACTGTAAACCGTAAGCTCTAGTACACTACACATCCCCGTGACGGTCAGTGGAAACGTTACACCCCGTTGTTGCAATGTTAGCCCATCTGAGAAAAAAATCCGTTAACGAGACAGGGAAGTACCGATAGGAAATCTTACGGTTATATTGATCCGTAAGGGTAGCGATTATAAAGTTAAAGAGCACACGAGAGTGGATTAGTGCTATATAACCCTAGTAGTTTTTTACATGTTGTCCTAGAACATCATTAGACATAGCAAAAAATGCAATGTTTTGATGATATTCTATGATAATCTTGCAAAAAGGTTTACTGCAAATCGTACTACAGAAGCATCGCATCGCTTTGAATGGCGCTATGACAGAGTTCACACGAGAAGAAGTTAAAAAAATAAAGAAAGGACGGAACAAATACGAGCAAAACGTTAAGAAACGGAAAGGAATTGTTATACTTCTAAGCCTGAACTGTAAACCTTTAATTGTAACATCCCCTTTCAACTGTGTAAAGTGAAACGATATACACATATTTATACATTAAAGCAGAACCTTCGTGGTACAATGTACAGATTAGTGTGTGTGTATGTTCTATGTTCAATCCGAGAAAGATAATCCAGAATCCCGCTCGCGTTTTTCTAGATGTACAGGTTGATCGAATATTGACGAGTTCGGAAAATGGTTTACAGTACAGTAAGCACAAAACGCCAAACGTATATTAACTTCAAAAGGCCTAATATTACCTGTAGAAGTACAGTTTTATTGGCAATCGATATATATACTTTTTTTATTTTCCTCGTTCCTTTTTTCGCCAGACTATTTCTCATACGACAAAAAAGAGTAAAAAAAGAACATTAAACGGTACAAGTGTTTGCTACATTCTACAGTAATTTCATCACAAAGTATTATTCAAGATAATTGCTGCTGGTTAGTCTGCTGAATAAATGTTACAGTGGTAATGTTAATTTCACGTCAATGCAAACCGCGTTCCGCGAAGAAAGGAGTTTGCTTATGGAATCAGCTCTTCGTTAATAGTGTGGCTGTTTTTTTATAATACCTTAACGTTTCGTCGTATAACCCCCATTCTGGTGCCTATCTATATGTTATCCATTTGCTTCGCAAAATCTGTGTCCCCTCGATGTGTGTCTGTGGAAGCTTCGAGCATTGTAAAACATGAATTGCTGATCAATTTGCGCTCCCTGTTTCGTTTGGCTCGATTTTTGGCGTCTTCCATGTCCTGGCGGAATGGTCATACTAATGTTTCACCTGCACCACTGATGGTTGTGCCGGTGCAGCAGCTGCTGCTGCTGCTGGTTGCTGTTGATGCTGGGCTTGTTGCTGTGGAGGTGCAACGTTTCCGACAGGTTGTTGTTGTTGCTGAGCTGGTTGCTGCTGCTGGTGCTGCTGTTGTTGTACTGCTGGTTGTGCTACATGTTGCTGTTGGACAGGAGCCTGCTGATGGGAAGGCTGTACATTGTTGTTTGCCTGTTGTTGCTGATATTGAGGATTTTGCGGGATCTGGTTAGACTGAATTTGTTGCTGTTGCTGCTGCTGCTGCTGTTGTGCGTATTGAGCCTGCTGTTGCTGCTGCTGCTGCTGTTGTTGCTGCTGCTGCTGTTGTTGTCCATGGTGTTGAGGTGGAGAAGGCTGTCCTTGATATTGAGGCGCACCTTGCTGACCCGTGTATACGGTCGACTGTTGGCCAGTGTAAGACGGATTAGGCTGAACCTGATGCGACTTTACATTATCATAAACCTGATTGGGATGGGCATTTATCGGCTGGCCATGGTTGTTATATGCTGGCGGTGGTGGTCCCTGTTGATGCTGTTGTTGTTGCTGGTACTGTTGCTGTTGTTGCTGCTGATGGTACTGTTGTTGCTGTTGCTGCTGATGGTACTGTTGTTGTTGCATCTGTTGTTGCTGTTGGTAGTGTGGAACCTGTTGCTGTGGAATAGCATTAGGATGCACTTGGTATTGGCCCTGAAAATAAAAACAAAACATTTATTTCTCTATTCCACGCACCACATCGAACGGATTCAGTCTTACATCAGGACCGGGATGATATCCTTGGGGCATATTGGGATGAGGTGGGAGCTTGCCCTCCGCAATCAGGCGTTGAATCTCTTCCTGACGACGGCGCTCAAATTCCACGTACTCTTCGTGTGTGAACTGTTGTTCATGATCAACCGTATCCCATCCCGGATCCTTCTGGAACTCGTTCCGTTTCGTCTGTTCGATGAACTCCTCGAAGCTTATCAGCCCGTCCTTGTTCGTATCCGCCTCCTTAAACACGTGCTCTCGCATGCGCTCCATTTCCTCCGCCCGTTCCTTCATGTCGTCCTCGGGCGCACCGGCTTGATACATCTTGTTCAGCTCGTTAATGAACAACACCTTTACCTCGTTCTCGTCCCACATGTTGTTACCGTCCAAGTCATGCAGCATGAAGAACGTTTTCGGATCAAAATCCTGTCCGTCCATGTGGTCCTGCTTTTCCCACACCTCCTCCAGTTGTGCCTTGTTGCCCGGGTGGTGAATTTTCTCGTGATTATCATGTTTGGCCTGCTGGCGCTTCAGATCCTCCTCGTACGCCTTTCGGTGCTCTTCGTCGAGACTGCGGAGCTTTTCTTGCTTTTCAAACTCCTTTTGCAGTTCGTATTGCTTGAATTCCTCCCGCCGACGGCGATCGTTCTCCATCAGATCCTGGGAAGTCTTCAGGATCAACTTCTTCAAATCGTCAATTTCGAACGTGTGCGGATTAGAGTGATCCACATGCTCGCTAATTTTGAGATGATCACGATCGATTTCGTTTGTCAACTCGAACTGTTTCGTCGCCAGTTCCTTCAATCGCTGCAACTCCACGCGCTTCAGCTCGTCTAAACGCGATCGCACATGGTGACCGACGTACTCGAGCTCTTGTGCTATAACGCCAGACTAAAAATGAACGGAATGAGTTATAAATGAAAACAATTGTGCTTCGAGATCCAGCATGTTGCTACACCTAAAGCGAAATACGCACCCGGATGTCTGATTCCGCCGCTTTCTGCAGTTTTTCCGCAAACACAGGATCGCTTTCGAGCACACTTACAACCTCCTGAAGATACTTGTTGTACTCAATGATGTTCTGTAGAGGAAAATAAAAACCAAACAGCACACAGTCATTTATTGCGGATCACACACCACTTCAACCAAAAGCTTACCTCCATACGTTCCACGGTGCTATCGGTATGGTTTTCTTCATTTTCCGCTGGTTTCGGTTTTTGCGTCACCACCGGAAGACTCAAAATGGTTGGCACTAAACCTGCCACCAACAGCAGCAGCACTATGCTGCCCTTTCCATTCATTGTGCTGGAAGCCTGTTTCACTTCCGGCTTGTGTCGTAAACGAGAAATAAAGCTGTGATTTCTACGGCACTACTACTGAAATTGATAGAAAATTGTGTACTGTATAAGATAAGGGTCCGATAAGAAGCTGAATATGTGTGCAGTATCAATCAACTCCGCATGAATTGAATTGAACTGTACGGTTAACAGCACTCCGCCAAGGACACCTGGAAGGGTGATAGAAAACCTTGGAGTTTGTTTTTCGAACAAACAGTCGTTTGGAAAGTTCTCCCACTGTTTGTTTTGTGTCAGACAAATTAAACAAAATTTTGCAGAAAACGACTCAGAGCTGACGAAATATATTAACAAAAAAAAATGCGAAAGAACACGTACGTCCCACCTGTACTGCACAAACGGACAGTCAATTGTGTGATTGTTTTCAGACGTCATGTTTTGAAGCTGTCATATGTTTTCTTCGTGGCATTGTACCAAGATTCATAGGAAAAGATGTGCTTCCACTTTAATCAACAACAATAGGGAGCATTTTTAAAACAAAAACTACGATTTGCCTTCAGTTGATAAGCCCTTTTATACAGGATTAGTGTACTTCATTATCACAAAAGAGTTTTTTTTTCTATTTCGATGCGTTCATCTTGCTCTAATCACCTTCGCACAGCGCGGCTCCAGCTGTCACCAACGTTGCAACGTCAGAGCGTGTCACGTCAAAACTGTGAAAAAACGAAAAAAACAGGGAAAAAGTAAAGTGCTGATTGTATTTCTCCAGCAAACGATTCCAATAAAATACCATTAACTTCCGACCTGCAAGTTGGAAATTGATTGGGAAGTGTACTGCACTGTGTCACCTACGTTTTCCAGCTGCATTGTTGTAAAATTCGCACCCCCAAACGGTTCTTTTCCACGCGTATCAGCAGTGGGTGTTTGCGCTGGAATTTCCCAATCGGTAGCGCGCTGGTTTTCCACCCCACACACCATTGCCCAAGAGGAATACGTGTACTAAGTAATTGAACATTCGTTGGTGCAAGATTTACCCTACGGTAACAGCAAACGTTCGAAAATGGCTGGTGGAAGTTCGCCCTCGAAGGAGGACATTGATGCCATTTTCCATCGGTTACGATCACAGGCAACGAACAAGGTAAGCGACAATGGGACAATGTCACCACCCTTCACAAACACATGACGTGTGTTGGGTGGGATGTGCGTCCTTCAGCAACGGTAATAACGAAACTCGATTTTCCTTTCGCTGCAGAGCTGTTTCGACTGTGGAGCGAAAAATCCCACCTGGTCCTCGGTAACGTACGGTGTGTTCATCTGCATCGATTGTTCCGCCGTGCACCGGAATCTGGGCGTGCATCTGACGTTCGTACGGTCCACCAATCTGGACACGAACTGGACCTGGTTGCAAATTCGCCAGATGCAGGTCGGAGGCAATGCGAATGCGGTAAGTGTGCTCTCTCTCTCCCTTCTCGGAAGGGATGGATAATTTAATTAACACTTGCTAACACACATCCTTTTACCTTTGCCCGGCAGGCACAATTCTTTCGTCAGCATAATTGCAACACCACCGATGCGCAACAGAAGTACAACTCACGGGCGGCCCAACTGTATAAGGATAAGTTGCTAAACAAAGCTCAACAGTCACTTCAGTTGTACGGAACAACGGTGAGCATGATAAGACCGAACTGTGTGCCTGTTGTTTTGCCACGTGTGTTTTCAATTACTAGTGTATTGCTTTTTTTTGGCATTTTGTTAATCGAACTGAATCAACCGTACTAAATTTTGCATTGTGGTTTTATGTTTTGGAACATTCATATAAAATCTGTCACCTCATTGCGTAGACAGAGAGAGGTCATACGTTAAAGCAATCCTGGACAAAAGTGTTCTAATTGAAACGCACCTAACTTAGCACAACCGCAGGGGCACCTAGAGTGACGCTGGGTCACGCTGTGAGTCCTTTTCATGCAAACAAACGGCTAAAATTGGCAATTTTCATTTTCGCTTTTCTCATCCTCCGTGCACACAGCTGCACATTGACCAAGTACACGACCTGAACACTGCCGGCGAAAAGAAGGAGGTAGACTTTTTTGCAGACTGTGACAACTTCGACAGTGACACCAGCGTGCCACAGACGGGTAAGGACGAGCGTAACAACAATCCCAGCGCCAGGCCGAAGATCGATGCGGAGCAGGACAACGTAAGTGTGTGCAGCACCAGTACAGGTTTCATTTGCTCTTTTGCGTTCTGTTGCTGCTTACCTTGTTGTGTGTTAACCCGAAGAAATCGTTATTATTTCGTTAAATTGTTAATTTCTCCGATTTCGCTAACTATTGCAGATTCCAAAATTGGCTTCCCTTAGCGCGACGATTGATCCTTCCGCTGGACCACGGGTAGATTTCCTCACCTCGGAGGTACCGATCGAACCGGTCAAGTCAACGATCGGAGTGCGAAAGATTCAACCGAAAAAGAGTGGACTGGGTGCGAAAAAGGGTGGCCTTGGTGCGACCCGCGTTAAGACCAACTTTGCCGAAATCGAGGAACGAGCCAATATGGCTGACAAGCTGAAGCTTGCACCCGCTCCGGAGAAGATCATCACCGAAGAGGAAAAGGCCGAAACGTTGGCCAGCGTTCGGCTCGCCTATCAGGACCTCTCGATCAAGCAGCACAAGGAGGAGGAAAAGCTGAAAGCGATCGATCCAAACAAGGCGAAACAAATCGAACGGCTCGGAATGGGCTTTGGACGTGCGAGCGGTGTGT
Source organism: Anopheles culicifacies (assembly GCA_000473375.1). NCBI lineage: Eukaryota > Metazoa > Arthropoda > Insecta > Diptera > Culicidae > Anopheles > Anopheles culicifacies. The sequence continues at coordinate 39,493 of AXCM01000549.1, read as the reverse complement.
CACACTCTGCGCTGACCGATATGAAAACGCTAACACAGGAGGAATCGACACGAAGTGGTTCATCGGTCAGTAAGGCGTACGATCGGGACGATTCCTCTAGCGGTGGTGGAGCGGGAAGCAACAGTGGAAATGGTGGCAACGACTTCTTCGACGATTATTCCATAATTTACGGGTTTTCGGGTAGCGGCAAGGGTGCCGATATGAGTGAAGCAACACAGATGGGCTTCGATACGCTCGAGCCGATCGACAGCAAGCGTCCCACGGTGAAGACGATGTTTTCGCCCGCAGGAGGAGGCAGTCTGAAGGGTGGATCTGCCAGTATTAGTGGTAAGAGTATTGAATTAGTTCCCTTTTCTATCGATCATTCTAAAATCTTTATTGCACTTCAGATCAACCAACATACCGTACGGGGGGAAGTAGCAGCAGCAACAACAGCAGCAGTAATAACAGCAGCAATCGAAGAAATGGTAGCAATCAATCGCAACCCGTCGATAATAGCGATGTTGCGCAGAAGAAGTTCGGTTCCGCCAAAGGCATCTCGTCCGATCAGTTTTTCGGCGATGAACAGTCGGCTTACGATCGATCGGCAAATCTGTCCAAATTCCAGGGTTCCACCAGCATCTCTTCCGCCGACTATTTCGGCCATGGTTCCTCATCGATGGGCTCGGGTGGAGGTGGTGGTGGTGCTGGAAGATCCGGTACGTAACGAACTCTACCTGGCCGTGCGGGCTTCCACTAAGTAGTGTTGATTCATTTCAGGAGGATCACGCGGCCCAGCCCTGCAGTACAACGGGCCCGATCTGGAGGACGTTAGGGAAAGTGTACGGCAAGGCGTCACAAAAGTGGCCGGGCGGCTCAGTTCACTAGCGAGCGATGTGATGAACTCGATTCAGGATAAATATGGCTACTGAAACCGTGCAGCGAACGGTGCCACCTTTCCACTAAAGCACGTGAGCACACGGAACACAATCAACATGATTTTACAAAGCTAAACAGCAAAGGACCAGCCGCCGGTTACATTTGGATTAGATGATAATATTTAAGGGCCAACAGTGCGCTTCTGTGTTGGTTTTGTTTAGAGTATATTCAGTTAATGTGTTAGTACTATAAAGTGTCGCTTATTGAAATACAAAACCGCTCATCTCTGTCCATCGTTCCGTCACCATTCTTGAGGGCAGGGCCAAGGCTTTCGGTTTGGTTTTGGTGCAATAGTAAACACGGTCTTAGTATGTAGGAAAGAACGTGTGGAAGCTAATTATGTTAAGTGTACGCGTATGATTTTATTTTCTGTTGCTCCATTGCCCAAGGGCATGAAGTTTGTGCCTTGTTTTCTTTTCTAATTCTACAATATATTTTATCATATAAAAAAAAACAATGCAGACGGCTTAATGATCTTCTCACGATGGCGCCTTATAGGAAATGCGCACTCATTCTAGCAATAGGCGAAAATGTTTCAATAATTAGCAACGTAAAGGCAGAGCGACTCCATGTATGCGCCTGCCAGAATCGAAAAGACGCAACTTAGTAGTAGCGAAATTGCATGTATTCATCTCTGGTACTGCTTCAAATTCGGATATAAAGTACGACGGATATAGTAAGAAACCTTCCACTTTACGAAAGCTCCTATCTTTGTACCACTTTATTCCCACCACAGACACAGTAACTTGCGATTGCGCGCCACAGTAAAGGGAACAAACACGCGAACACGGTAATCCGGGCATTGCCGTGATCGGTCGCGCGCTCCTCCATGTATCCGGTACGTTTCCATTATTTGCCATTGGAGAAGGCTCAGTTGTTAAACTCGAACGTTAAAAGTTAGGCAAGCCAAGTGTTAACGTTGTTTGTACATTTGTAAAATTTTAGCATCAAACGGTGGCCAGACGTGTGAGGGTGGTAGCGTGCGTGCGTGCATTATGTATAACTTAATAGGGCACTCGCACCCGTACGATGCGATATGTATAAGCGATAGCGTTCCGTATGTTGATTACAATAAAGGCTCTACTCTGTGCATACTTGTAAACAGGTTATGGAATAGAAGAAGGCTTCTATTTTACTTCACCCGACTCAAAAACGCCGATTTTGGATCGTTTTTTCGAAGCCTAACTGGCAGCGAATCGGCAACACGATCGAACATTCCGCGTTCTAAAAATAAGACCAAATACTGTACGAAAGTTTTTATCACACCCGGGAATATGCGAATTCATTATCATCTCATTTGGATGTTGGTAAAACATGCTTCAGTGGCAAAAGTTCCACCTCGTGTGGATGTTTCTCTTTTTATCAATCGTACGAACGATCCATTCTCCCCCCATCGATAGCGTTCAGTAATCGATCAGTTCAAGGGTGCACAAACAAATTGTATTCATAATTTTAACACCACGCTGGTACGACAAAGCTTCATAAATCAAACCATTATGAGTACGGTACGTACGTGCGCCCGATGGTGGTAAGGCCAACCCTTAATGCGTTTCCTCTTCGTCACGTGTTATTATACATTATATCACATTATATCCGTACTGGGATTTGCCATTCCTTCTTAAGAATTCGGTGTTAGTATGATAACAGAAAAAAAAAGAAGAAACGACCGATAATGATGATGATGACTCGCAAAACCGGTACAGAAAGTGTTGGAAGATTCTAATATACGCTCGAAAACGGGATTCATACGCGGGGAGGGATAAAGATAAACGGATACGCCGATCTGCTACGGATAGCTTTTTAAATGTGTCCAATAATACGGCATGACAACCCCATTGTGTCGATCAGTCGAGGATGGAGCGCGTCTGGAGCCGGAAGACATTGGCAGTGACCGTCCTGTGGACTGCCACGTTAGCTTTGGCAGACATTTCACCATTGTTTCTACCTCGACTGTAAGTCTTTCAAGTGTGGTGCAAGTTATTGGATTATTATTGTAATTGTTTTAGTTTAAAAGGTGATAACTAAGCAGAACAAGAAGAAGTGATCTTTCGCTCTTGCTTTTGTGTTTGGTGTAATGATCGCTAACGGTCATATGCAGTCATTTAAACAAGGACGGCAGTAGAAAAATAAACGTCGAATGATAAACGACATAAAAACAATCGAAAAAGGCCTTCGTGAGACACGAGACAAAACACGAACACGATCAAGAATGATCAAACAAACAAGAAACGGCCTTATTTTAAAATACTATGAACCACGTGTTTGTGCTTCCGCAATTACCGTTTCTGCGCGACCGCGTTACTCTCTTTACGAGTTTGAGAGCGAGAGCGCGACAGTGCATTCGGGCGCGCGCTAGGGTTGCTAAGCAACGTAAATCAAAGATATCGTGTCATCGCCACGTGTTTCTTTCCGCTTGAATGGTAACCGAATATTTCGTCCGTTTGCTGCAAGCTCATTAAAACGAATGCTTTCATTGCACAAAATGCACGTTGATTTATCGATTCGCTCCCACCGGCGACAGACACACAATCGTGGCCGTTTATCCGCGGGAATAAATGGCAGGACACAAAAAAAAACACCTCACGATGGTTTTCTGTTTTACAGCACGCGTAACACGTTAGCAGCTCTATGCTTCATGTGTTTTGTGGCACTGAATAAACAACAATTAGTGCGCTAACGGTGGCCAATGGGGAAGTACGCTTGCTGGCCGGAAAACCGGATTTCCACCGGCGCTGAAGGTTCGTGTTTGCAACATATTGTTTACCCATCCGATTGAGGTGCAGTTGCAATTTGGATCGCTCAAGATGAGGACGCTCTATACGATCTACTTCCTGTTGGCCGCATCGTTCTTTGCCGGCATTGTGATAGCGGGTGTTTTACAGATTAGCAAGGATCAGCTAGAAAGATCGCAAGTGTCTGAGGTGGCAGTTCGAAGCAAACGGCAACTGTTACCGATTCTTGGGTAGGATGTTATTACCTTCTAGTGAGTTGTGCTTTATGTCATACAATGAGTGCGTGTGTCGTTAGTCGTCAGTGAGAGTGATTTATGCTTGTGCTTAATATTCTATTTTAATTTTTATTAAATGAATAATAAAAAAGAAGAGTTAAAGGATCAATAATTTTTAGAAGTTTCTTATACAAAGCTTATATTAACGAATTTATTAATGTTTCTATTTTTAGTGGTTACAAAAGCTTCCCAAATTTTGGCTTCAACCCGCAGCCAAAGTAAGTATTGAGCTTCTTTCCTCCAAAAATCTCTTTTATCACAAATAATAAGCCGTTTCCTGTGCTTCTGCCCTATTTTACAGTGCATTCAGTGGTTCTGCTGCCAGTGCTAGCGCAATTGCCAATGCTCAAGGCTTTGAGTATGTATAAATTTAAAACAATTAAAAGTACAATGCGAAACAATAATCTAACATTTAAATGCACTCATTCACAGTGGCGATTATGGTGGTTTGAATGGAATTTCCGGTTCTAATGCTGCCTCCAACGCGCTAAGTCAAAACATTGGGTAAGTGCTGGGAACGCAATGCGCAACCTTTAGATGCCAATCTTATCGCTAATCCCTTTTTTTTTTGTTTTTTGTTTGCATCGCCAGTGGGTTTGGCTTTTCCGGTGCGAATGCAAATGCGAACGCCTTCAACCAGCAGTACGGTCCGGATGGATTCGGCTCGTCGGCCGCCAATGCACAGGCCCAATCATTCCAAAGCGATGGACCGTTCGGTTCGTTCGGTGCGTCCGCTGCCAATGCGGCCAGCCAGGGTTTCAGTGCCGGTCCGGGTGGGTTAACCGGGTCCGCGGGTTTCTCCGGCAGCCAGACGTACAATCTGCCGGGCAGGCGAAAGATTTCCCTGGCTTATTCTAACGGATTTTCCCTCGCCAACGGACAACCGTCTGCCACGAATGGGTTTAGCATATCGCAGAGCTGAGAGATTCTAGAGAACCTAGACAACAACAAAAAAGAACCCCGTCCTACATACTTTATTAAATAGTTAGTTCGTTCGAGCTGATACGTTGGCCTTTTCAAGTGGGCAAACTATTTATTCTTACTTCGTACTTCTTACAAACTGTACCGTCAGCTTCCCAGGAAACAAAACATAACGATTTGCGCATAGATTTAGCAAGTTACACAGCCTTTGTATTGTTTGTAAGGTTAAATAAAAAAAAGCCATCGTCTTATCGCTCAAATGCTGCTGTTATTCCTACCACCGTCAATGTTTGCTCTGCTGCCTAACCAATACAATCAACATTTTGAATGCTTAATATTTTGCTGCTTAATATTGATTTCATCGTTTGAACAATTTCCATTTAGATTTAATTCTAGAATATGGAACTCATTGATAGAAAATTAATTATTTTTAAGAAAATGTCTTCAAATAGACTGTCCTCCAAAGTAAGCCCCACTCTACTACACTGAGCACTACACCCTTTAAGATAACGACCATTCGTCACTAATGCATTCAAACGCATGAACTTTTTTAGTGTTTGTGCTGCATCTAGACAAGTTATGCGGTCCATATGCGGTGTGCTCTTAACCCCACTGCTGCTTTCTCCCACGGTTCCACCAACCCCCAGTGCACCAACCTGTACCCCTAGTTCGCTCCCACCCAGACCCGATTGCGAAGCGAAAATGCGACGCGCAATCCCTCCAACATCCAAGATCAGCCAAGGGTCAGACACACTACGCTACTTGATCATGCATTCCACGCCAACGGTTTGCGCTAGAGGAGGTTGTTTAGTCACCACGAACTACACCAGCTTTACAGTTAGCGATCGGTAATTAGTGCTGTTGGACGCTGTTCTTAGTGTTCTTAGTGCAGAAACTAAAGATGTCTCCGGTGAGTTTTGCGTTGACGGTGCTGCTGCTGCTCGTCGGATACGTTCATGCGCTACCGATCGAGGAAGGTGGAACTGCGAAGGATAAACCACTCGGTGGATTGGCTGACGGTGGGGCCATACACGAGGAAGTGGTCGTTGCAGCTTCCCTGTACGTACGTAAGAAGCCAGCCACGTCGTTACGCCGACAGGAGCGCGAAATACGGTCAGTACTGCATGATCATTAAAACTCCCGTTTTTTCTCCGTGTGTGTGTTTAATTTCCTTACGTAATGACAAGTGATTTTGCATTCATTCTCTTTCTTTTTTTCGGGACATTTACCACGCGGACAGAGATGATCACGTAACGCATCCGAGTAACGTATCACACGCGAACGGGCTGGATTCGCCTGCGAAAGGCCAACCGCATTTGGGCAAACATCACCACAAAGTACAGCCAAACTGGAAGAACAGCAACGGGTTGTCGACGAAAGTGGAACACCAAAAAACACAAAACAAAGCGTAGGGAAATGTTCACGCAATAAACGCAAAACCTCTAGCTCTAATCAATCATTCCGTTCAAGCTCGATCGATCGCAAATCAATCATTCGTAGATTATTGCCAAGTGATCGAGTGATCATTTTGTGTCCGGTTCTCAGGATTTGAAACGCGGCGTTGTTTTATGTGTGACGTTTGACGGATCAACGCGAACCGGATTAGTGTCCCCGTGTCTGTGAATTTAATAATGAAGCTTAAACAAAATGTATGTACACGTATGTAAATTAGTAGGAGTTAGAGATGGATAGAGAGAAGGATAGAGAATAGAGAAGGATAGAGATGAAGAAGTCTTACCTAGAAAGAAACTCTTTTGAAATTGATGCTTAAAATAAATAAATATCTTCACTTAAGTAGACAATTAACAACCGTATATATGTACGACTTAAATACTGGACACTCAAACAGCTGGAATTTACCCACATTCGTTAATTTGTTTGTTTCCTCAAGCCTTAAAAAGGAGCTTAATAATAAATAATTGGAGCGAAAGCCGTTTTACTTCTTAACACCGTACCTTATATCTCCGTCGTACTGTAAGCTCCATGTGCGACAACCGAATGGTTGTTTCGTATGCAAACGAAACCAGTTTCGTTACCGTTGGTTACCGATTGCTTCGATGCGTCTTTCAAACTATTCGCTGCCATGATGATGTTGGCTGTGCGTGGGATTTCCCCAACAGAGGCAGTGCGTCTGTGTCTAGCGATACGATCTTTGTTGTGCATGGAATTGCAGTTTTTTTTTTTTATTAAAATGTTGTTCGTTCGCACTAACTGCTCGAATCGATTGCGATCGTACACTTTGATTGGATTAACAACAATACAGTTCCTCCTTGGACGATCTTCTAACTCTGGTCGAAGAACTGATCCATATGTCTTACCGAAAAGGTCATCGAATTCTAGTGATTAGCACGTTCGTTTGCCAGTTTAGATGGTTGAGGAAGGGCAAACCTATTTTGACATCAGGTCTCTGAACTGTCAACATTGAGGATCGTTCTTTCGTTTCGTCATAACTGTGAAACAAAAAAAAATCTTATTCGTCTTCATAATCGGGCGGAAGGGAAAACCCGATTTAAAAGCCCCACCTTAATTCCCTCTCTCCCTCACAGACGATCGCCATCCCTCATTATCAGTTGATCCCCCCTCCCCCCCTCCCTGCTTACGATCGGACAAGCGCAAAGTAAACAAACAAACAAACAACCGGACTATAGCCGGTCTGGTCGACACATGCGAGAGCCGCGTCAGCCGAAGATCGGCACAATGGCGAACGAGATCCGAAGGACGGAACGCAGCATCTTCGTCCGGACCACATCATCCGGACGCTGATCAGAGTGTTACGAACGGTGCGTGTGACCGGTTGGTATTGTATTTTGGCAGTGTAGTGTAGCAATTCGTACGACTCCAGTTTTAAGAGAAGATGAACAGATTTGTTGGTGTGCTCGTACTTTCGGCACTGGTAATCGGTGCCCTCGGACAGAACGATGGACGTGGTAAGTGATTAGCGACGACAAACTGACGGACTGTTGCTTGATAATCGCACGGAAAGTGTGCAAATGTTTGTTTAGAAATTAAATTTTCAAAGTTGAAGCTCGTTTGAAGCTCCTGTGTTATGATGAGGTGGTTACACAATTAAATTCCTCAATATGGAACTCAGGATATGTTGTTAGCTGAGTTCCAAATGTTGATAAATTCTAATAAGGACCTTCTGTGACAAATTTAGTAGGAAAACGAAAAATTAGCTCTAAATAGTCTTAAAGAAAGAGTCCATCAGCAAGAGTACAAAATCCCTCAAAATGAGATCAGCAGCCTCCAAGTTCCAAGCTCCTGCTTTAGTCTTAAACCCTTTTAACCTTCCATTGCCCTTAAAGAACTTTATTTCCTTCCACAATCAATCAATCTCAGTCAGTGTAGTTTTTTGTCCAAAATACATTTAACATACAATACAGGAAGTGGACAAAAGCCTTTATCTACGCTTCTGTTCCTTCTTGCCATCTCCTTGAACAATTGAAGGTTCTTCTTGTTGAAGGGCAGCTTTGGTTACATTACAGCAAAAACCTTCCCAAAACAATACGTCTGAGGTCACAATACTCCATTAGGAGTGACCTTTTCTGATCGACCCTGCCACACACCACCCCGAGTTTTGGGTAGGATGTTTTTCGGGCCCATACGGCAACATGCCACGGATCGGAATGACCTAACAAACCGGAAATACAGGTTTTCGTCCGGGACGGGCAATGGCAAAAACAAAAACCACCTATCCGGATTCACAAATTGGGTAGTATCGGATTTTATTTCACACACCGCCCGGGCCGCAAAAGAATCAACAACGCGAAGTCGCGGAGTCGCGGACGACCGATCCACCATTACCGTCCACTAGAGGAACTGGTTTTTGTACTGAAATGATCTCGCACCGAACAAATTAGCAGAGATGGTTAACGATTATTTTTTTGTATGTTGTGCGGCCTGTGCAAACTTTTGGGTGGAAAGTAAACATACAATCTGGGTGGGAAAGTCTACACGGAATCGGTAAACTTTCAATTTACTGCCCGACTTGATGACTGACATCAAAAGGAACGGCTTTAAGTTGCAATCAACATTGGGAGGTTAGCAAGTCAGTTAATAAAATCAACCTAAATATGGTCATCCGATCAAAAGACATCTTCGGTATCATTACCATATCAGTGAGACAACCTTCCGTCCTAATTGATATCCATTTTGAACAAATTTTACCACCTTTCAGATGCTGCCGTACGAGATCGGGCCGGCAATGGGTACGAGGTCCTGGTGGAGTCATCCCTGCATGTGCGTAAGGCAAACCCAGCCGTACGACGCAACGTGCGCAGCGTGCTAGATCTGTTGGTGCCACCGGAAGAAGCGGTGCTCGTACGCCAAAAGCGTCAATTCGGGTGAGTCTTGTGTTGCCGTGAGCTGTGGAGACACTTTTGGGGAGTTCCTTTCTTTATCTCACACAGTATAGGCTTTTTTTGTTGTTCGGTTGACCTTGAGCGTTGCGTACATTTTGTGTATTCCGATCTCGTGTACGATCTTAACGATCGTTTAGATTCGATTCGAGGATTGTGCCTGCTGCACTACAGTGCTTACCGAAAAATGGATCGATCATCTGCTGTTAACTTAAGCGAAAAGAGTCGTCGAAAAAGCATGTCCATCGTAGCTATTTCTTCCGTAACGCACTGTAACGCTCACCCAATCCTGTTGGAAGTTTGATTCGAAATATTCGATCCACGTCCGCTGGATACACTTAAAAGCAGGAAAGCTGCAGGATACACATCCAGATTAACGATGCTAACCGTTTGGACACTAATTCTTTCCTTTCCTTTACACTTCCAGTGGATTCGGTGCCTCCAGCTCGAATGCTAACGCTAACGCCTTCAACCAACAATTTGGACCACACGGATTTGGAGCCAGTGCCGCTAATGCTGGTGCGCAATCGTTCTACAACCAGGGACCCGGAGGTGGTTTCGGTGCATCGGCTGCTAACTCTGCGTCGCAAGGTTTCTCCGCCGGTCCGGGTGGATTCTCGGTAAGTTTGAAGTCAACTGCATACGGAAGCACAACAGTGTACTAAAATGTATTCTCCTCTCACTTTGTAGGGCTCGGCTGGACAATCTGGTAGCCAGAGCTACAAACTTCCGGGCGATAGGGATATCAACCTGTCGTACAGTGGCGGATTCTCCGTAGCCAACGGACAGCCAAGCGTATCGCAGGGCAGTTCCATTAGCTTCTCTAAGAAGTGAAGAAGTCTCCAACACCACAGGGATGAGACTAACTGACAATGACTATTTTGTAGCCGTAAGCTGACTTGGTGGGACATTTAATATCCCGAATGGAAATAAAGCGTTTCTGAGTACCACTTTATAGTGAAGATCCCCATATCTTTCGGATAAGAGAAGTGGTCGGGGTCCCTCCATCACCTCAGCCCCATTTAGGTGTTGCGCTTAAATGTCTGTTTTATCATTTGGATGCAGTTTTAGCTCATTACGTTCACGGGAGGCGCCATTCATGGTAATGTTACCCAGAACAGTTCGGGTTTTTCGGAGCCGTAACCTGCCCGTTGCCCGAGTCCCGGAGAGAAAATGGCATGCATGTGTGTTCGGATGGCGCACGGCATTGATATTCTGCCGGCATCGCCGAAGCCGGACTTACGCGAAAGCCTAATGCCGATTGACGTTTACTCGACAACTCCGGACCAGCTGGCAGATGGGGCCTGTGTTTTGCATAATCGAACGGCTCCCGTTTTATTCTTGCCTGGGGTTTTGTTGTTCGCCCTGACTCTGGCCGGCCATTGAGAATTTTATCGTACCTATCGTTTACGTTCGTCTGATACTGGTGGTTCTGTTGTCCGGGGCGTGTTCCTCGAATTGGTGTCGTGCGTATAGGAATAAATAATCGGAAGAGAACGGGACGCAATGACGTCGGCTAGGGCCGTAGGACCGTGCGTCAAGGTAAGGTCTCCCTTACGTGATTCATGGCCGAGTGATTCATCGTTACGATTGAGTATTTGAATCAAGCTGTTAGACTTCGTTGCTGACCGATCCACAACGTCTGCGCTTTGCACAACATAATTTATTCGTTGACATTCATCAATCAGCAGCAACCAACACACCGTGTGACAGGGTATTGAAATATTAGCATTATCCTAGCAACTCCCGGATGGATCCCTTCTTGACGCTGTGGGAAAAACCCGGTTCTAATGGACTCTCAAGGATGGTTCCTAATAAAAAACAAAATATATTAATTCTTTAATTTATCGCATTTTGAAGCAAAAGAATAATGAATAAGTGCGCTATAAGCTTTTCTTTTTTGGAACGATCATAAAACAAGAAAGAAGTAGTCCAAGATGTAAACTAACCCAAAATCCACACCAATGATGACGGGTATGAATCGAGGTTGATCGCGATCGGTTGCCGTGATCCATATAAATTGACTACCGGGCACTTGTGTGCCGAATTTCGGCGACGTTGTTCGCACGTTCTAGATTGGGAGCCCGTAGTTGTCTATTCTTTCCAAAAGAATCTATTTTTGGTTATATTTTCCCATGTCGGTACCGTAAGGTTTATGATGGGAACATATGGTTGGCGGTCACCATTCAATAAATTTAAATAAAGCTTTATAATCACCGACTAAAATAAATGTACTGTTTTATGGTTTTGTTTCAAGAAATTAAGCCTGAAAGTATGCAAAATAAATCTACGTTACCCGTTAAAGGTTTAATGATAGATTAAAACATGTATTGCATACCTTTAGGCGTGTGTATCAAAGATCTTCCTTCTCGTTTCTTAATCGTCTTCTTAATTGTGTTCTTCTGAAGAGGACTTTGAACTATGAAGCTTTAATGACCTTTCAACCATAAAGTGTAACTCGATCATACAATCCTACCGTAAGATCTTCTAACTGTACATAATCTCGACGCTCACGTCCGGACGCTCTGCTTCCTGTTCGGAATGCAAAAAAGACTGGAACGATCCGAAATAAAGTTACAGATTTATGATCATAGGTAACTGCTATTTCCCATGATTTGCCCATACAACCAGCCCATCATTCAAACCCACACGCTTCTTGACACGTTCGACGGTGCGAATGTTAGTTCGAACCTACTTCTTCCCAGCCATTGAACGTTTTTCGCAAACTGTCAACGGCCAAAAATAATAAAAAAGTACCTACGAACTGCATGACACGCCTGTTCTGTATTCTACACCTTCTTTCCTGCTGTGCGGCAACGTTTGATCGTCCGGTTCGGTAGCCCCTTAGCGGTAAGCTAAGCTTAGGTCACATAAACGTACCACATGGACTTGGCAGCAGCAAATTGTAATAAAATCGCATAAATTGTTGTAAAAAAGTTTACGATCATACAATGCCTCATAGCACCCTACAGGTGACTTCTACTGTCTCTTCTTTTCCTTTTCCCGGTGTTATCTGGCAGTAGTGGGTCACCCTCAACGCCCAGATCTCGCTGGTGCGCTAGCTCCGGGAGCGTTAAGCGTATAATTTACACTTTTTATTTATGTTTTATTACCATCACTTCATGAATCTTATTTCAATGAAGCAATTAACTGAATGCTGACAGCTCCTTCGGTGTGCACCCAGAAAAGACGCACGTGATACTTTTGGACTTCTCGTGATCCTCATCGCAACTCCACCCTTTACACGCCGAGAAGCGTGCGCTAGCTCTGTCGTAAGACAAATTTAGCCAAAATTATCATACAATGCCCCCATTCGGTAGTGGAATGCGTATCCGGAATCGATCGGTCCGGCAACCCAGGGCTGTCGATCGAACAATCGATCCTAGAACCGTGATTCTGATGCGCTGGTCCGACAGATGGTCCGACCGACAGATGTCACGAAATGATTGACATCCATTTCGCTTGTCCAATTTGGCTGATGGCGAATTCAACGAATTATCATCATCATATCGATATTGGTTGGCGACGAGACATTCATGCACAATGAACTGGATGGAATTTTGGACGAGTCAAGAAAAAAAGGAAGCGATCGATCAGAAGAGAAGCGTCCCGTTGGGATGCAACAATCTGCAGCAAGATTGTACCTGGAGAGTCATCTACCAACCAGAGTGCACTTTGTTTATTTTTCCAACACCGTCCAATCAGCTCCATATAATCATTCTTCTTAGCTCCCTTTCCACTGTCACCCTCAAACAAAACTTTGGGGAACAGCTCCCCGTGCTTTAAATTTATTCTAAAATCTAATAAAATCAATAGCCGTACATACGAAATGAAGACACACAGACGGCTGGCATCTTCGGATGGTGCGGATGGTGCAGGATGGGATGCAAGGAGGAGTGGGAACGTGCGAGACAATAATACCATACCCATGGGCTTGCATACCAACGAGGACAGTTAAAGAACCACGGCCATATCCATACCTGGCCGCGTATAAAAGGCGTTGATCCCGGCCACGATGGTTATCAGTCGGTGTTGGGAGATCAGTTTGGTGGCCACGAGATTTGCCACGCCACGTTGTGTGTACTGTTGCCCGGTAGAACCGATAGTTCGCAAACGAAATCGCAAATTTCAAACGCCCAAACAACGTGCTTTATTGGTGAAGTTGGTAGTGCGGTAGCGTGACAAGTAGCGTGTGAAGCGTAGTGCATACATTTAGGCGCAATGTTCTATTCAACCGCTGCGTTGGTGTTGCTGTGTGGCGCTGGGTTTGCTGTTGCCTATCCCTTTCCTTACCCACAGAATGGTGCGTTTGTTCGTTTAGTGTTGTTGGTTAAGAATCTTTTGACAATTTTTTAAACTATCACACACACATTCTGCAGCGTTCGTGTATTACCGCAATGCGTACCCCATGATGACTTACCCTCAGCTGCAGCAGAGTGCCATGTATCAGCAAGCGATGTACCAGAACCAGCGGCTACGCAACTATCATCGTCGATCGGCTGCAAGCGGTGTGTCAGCTTTCGCCGCAGGCGACAACATTGCTACCGGGACACAGATTCTCAAGGGTAAGCTTCGGATCATTTCGCAACCAGTTGTGGTCAGGCACACGAATGGATGCTAGATGTTCGCCTGTTTTTCCCCTTTCGTCCTTGTCATTAACAGCTGACTGCCGACCCGCAGATCCTGCCGTAGCTGCCTATCCTTCGGTGCAGTCGTTTGCCGATGCATATCCGGCTGAACCGCTGCCAGAGAACGAAATCCCCTACCAGGATGACCAGGGTGGCCAGTTGGAGCAGGAATCGAACAGTGGTAGTGAGCTTGATTTTGCGCTGGACAATGAGGAACCGCTGGAGGATGTTCCGGTTTCCGTGCCACTCGTACCACAGCCCACTATGACGGATAAGCGTAAGAAAAAGGTTACCGTTCAGCTGGACTCGGCATCGGCGGAAGACGATCAGGAGGATGAGGAGGTAAGCTTTGGTACGCGACGTGGCAGTCGTCCCAGTGGTGGATCCGGTGGTCCAATGTTCCCGGTAACGTTTGGAAGCACCAATGGAGGAGCGATCGCAATTGCCAACAGTTACAGCACGGGTAAGGGTGGATCGGCCACCAGTCACGCAACAGCTTATGGAAGTCCTGCAACGGTACCTGAGGAACGTCGGCGGGCCGTTGTCTTACAGCAGCAGCAACAGCAGCAACGCAACAACCGTCCTGCCAAGCTGCGGACGAAATATTAAGACGACGAGGTTTGGTTTAATTTATTCCTAGCTGTTCCTTGTTGCGAGATCTTTCCAGTGCGACAAACAGAACGAAGCGTGCATGTGACTGGCTCAATAAATGGGTGTTTTTACTTAATTTTGTTTTTATAATAAATATTACCAATATCACAAGTGGAGTTGAAAATCAATTAGAAAATCTGTTATATCTCGCAGATTACATTACAATAGATTATATAAAAGCTGCCACACCGTATAACGAACGGTTTGCAACATAATTATGCGCTTGTAAATTAACGCGCGTGTGCGTGTGTTTGAAGCATAACTAGGAAACTTTCACGAATTCATTAAACAAAAAACAGGTGCTTCTCTGTGCCAAAAATGTTAAAAGCTCCCACTCGACGTATGCTAATCCGACGTGCTAAGCGGGTTGATCATCGGAGCTGCCATGTCTATTTTTCTCCTCCGCGAAAGATTGAGGATCACGTTTATTAAATTTCCGATTTCCGATCGTAACGTTTCCTGCGTAAAGATGCGCATTTTGCATAGATGGTACGGAACGGGTTTTTATATCGTGTCACACCCGGGAGGATGATATGAAACAGTATCGCCGGGATCTGGTCCGGGAATTTCGTGCAGATGGGGAAACGTGCACTTTCTTACTGATCCGTCTGTTGCGATTTAGTTTGGTGCGGACTTTCTACGGGTGAACAGCTGCGCGATCGTACGTGATGCCTGGGACACGGATGATGAAGGTGTTTTGGTACTTTGTGGTGGTTATTTGCTTCCTCGAAGGAAGCAACTGTGTTGAGCGAGAAAATGGTGATAATTCGTTTGTTGTGCTCATTTATTTTTAGTTTGTTTAGGGATGCTAAGTACATTTCAATCTTTACTTGCAGTGCATCCTGTGAAAACGATTGAATCACGGATTGGTGTGGGAGACATTGGAGGAGTGCCGAGTAGAGACATTAATCCCAATGTTGGTGAGTACTCACTAAAGATTTGTAAGCTTCTATTACTTTTTTTTTTACAAGAGGATAATTTTACAGGCCTTCCTCCTCTAATGCAAAGATTCGTAATTAAACCAAAAAAGGACGGAAAGATAAGTAAAACCAAAGGACAAAAAGTTATATTCACTCTTAAGAAAGTTCCAAAAACTATCCTCGTACGAGAAGTGCGCCGTCCACCACAAAAACGACCAATGCTGCACCTAAAAGCACGTAAACCATTTCCACAACAACCATCCAACCATGTTGCTTTATTGAATCAACAGCGAGTCATAGAACAGCAAGCTCAACAGGAACGACTGCGCGAACTGCAAGCCCAACAGCAAAGGATCCTAGAAAATCAAGCACAACAGCAAAGAATTCTAGCACAAAACGCACTGCAGCATCCATTCTACAACAGCCAAAGTGCGATCGATCAGCGCATAAGGATGGAGCAACAAGCGCAACAGGAAAGCCAGCGTCAGCAAGCCTTCCTCGATGCAGTAGCCGAGCAGGAAAGGAAATCCTATCTGCAGAAGAAACAACTCGAACAAAAGCGTCGACGACGATTCCCTGACGGTTTAAATGATCGCCAACGGTTGAGGAATCAAATGCTCATAAACGAACAACAGCAGCGTGAGCTAGCACTACGGCAAATCCTTCCGAACGATCAGCAGAGCAGTTTCCAAAATCAGCAGCTACAATCGCAACCGTTAAGCGGTGCAGCATCACAGCAATTAAATTGGATATATCAACCGCAAGCACTTGAAGGTGGTGTTGTACAGCAGCAGCTACTAGAGCAGGATAAGCGTCCGTTTCAAATAACCCCGAAAACCCCATTCCGAAAGCAACCGCGACCACAAAGCTTGAAAAGGATTCCAAAGCAACGGAAACAACGGCCGAGGCTGGGTAGGAAGGTTGTGTTATTTAAAGTACACAAGCTTTCGTAGGACATTGTCGAGATGTTGGCAAACAAGAATATGCTTGTAGTTGGTAATAAGTTTAAAGCCATAAGCTAGGATATTGTTTGAGAAAGAACATTTCACTTATTTTTGCTTATTTTTTTGCTAAAAAAAATGTTAAAGTATTTTTAAATAAAATATAATTAAAAACTCTTCTGCTATGTGTTTCAAGGTTACATAAATTAAGTTGAGAATTTTCACCAATCGTAAAGAAATACAGATTGGCAAACATGTTGAAATGTCCCTAGAAACGTTCTCAATAAAAATTCTTGCCCGTGGGACATAATGCCCACCATGCCGAAGGAATATGAACTAAATTTCCGGAAAATGCAAATATCATGTAAATGTTGCCAAAAAAAAAGCCACACAACGCTCGCCAAAAGAAGCAAAAAGCTGCCTATCAATAGATGAGAGCAAAATCTAAAACTCCAAACCGGTTTGGTATTCGGTTGAAGGTTTGTGAACTAAAACTTACAATCCATCGTACCACTTCGGACGAAGCGATGAAACGCGGAAAGTTTTAGTAGCGTACAATCTCTCCAACAAGTGCAAGATTAGCTGCCAACGGCACGATGAAGCCGCTGAACGTTGGGCTGCTCGTGGCAGGGCTGAGTGTACTGTTTGGAAGGAATAATTGTGCCCCGCAGCCACAAGGTAACGGGGGGGAGGGAAACGAGTGAATAGTGCAGTGCATTTAGAACAGAACCATTTTTAGTGATCCATTTTGGGGGCCGGGGGGTCGTGGGGGGCTTTTGTTCTTTCGTTTTGTATCTTCAGGTACATCCAACTTTGTGCTGGGTGAACAGTCGTCTGGTAAGGTGGGCAAGGTGGAAGTCAGCAGCAGTTCCGGTGAGTTTACAAAAAGGAATCATTTAAGAAATATGTATTCCGTTTTCTTGTGTGCTTTACAGACGTTGTGGTGTTAAGATAAATAAATAAAATAAGAAGTGTTGCCGGGTTTCTCACGATCGAACGGATCCCCGATCCATTCGTTTCCTTAATGACAAGTACAAAGTGAGATTGTGGTGTCACAAACGGAGAAGGTAATGGAAAAGGAAATGTCTCATTGGTCAAAGTTAATGGCAATCAGATTAATTTTTCTAAAACCGTTCCTCCTCTAGCAGTAAACTTTACTGTGAGCTCAGTTTCTAACAATTCTACCCCTTGTTTCTAATTCTTCTTTGACGTTTCGACCTATTCGGTCATGCCTGCTCCATTTCTGGCCTACGAGACTTAATTATAGCAGGTAGTTGAATAGTCAGTTCTCACTACGGGCGGATCCCTGTTCGTGGTTGGAAGGCCCGGCGCCTAAGCAACTCTCTCACCAGGCCGCCCAACTAACGCTTTTTCCTTTGTATTTGCCCCAACACAAAAACTAATTAAACAATATTTCCTTTCATAGCTTCCAGCTACAGTACGCCATCAAACTCAAACATGGGCACTTTTCAGCAGAGGTATCGACCACAGCAACAGCAACAATATCAGCAACAGCAACAATACCAACAACAGCAACAATACCAACAGCAGCAACAATACCAGCAACCACAAGTGATATCGAACCCACAGCCACAGCAACAAGTGCAACAATTTGCACCCCAATACGTTTCAAATCAGTTCCAAAGGCTTCAAGCGGCACCGGTACAACAGGTTAACCCGTACCAGTCACAGTACGAACGTGAGCTAGCACAATACAGACAGGCTCTATCGGCGTACCAATCTGCACAGTCGCGTGCCTACCAACAGCCACAGTACGTAACACAACAGCCACAGTACGTAGTGCAACAGCCACAATACTATCAGCCATACAATTCTTACCCGCAAAACAATTATTATAGTCCTAGTACATATGAACCTGCACGTCGCACATCATCACAGAACTCAAGTAAGTACTCCTCGCGATAAACCTGGATGCATACCGGTTGTAACAATGGAACATATCCTTTCAGATCTGTTTGGAAGTTTTGCAAGCGGCTTGAGCAGGTTATCGAGTGGTTTTGGACTAGGATTTGGACTTTTGGGATGACACTACTGAAAGGTTACTTATTTGCTACTAATCGCTTGGAACATCTCAAGCAAACGATGGTGACGTGAAACTCTTTCTGCATTGTGTGCTGTTTTAAACGAGTAATGGAAATGTAAACCAAAGTTCTTGCAATCCTCCTATAGTTCCCTTCACAGCGACAAATTCAAGTTTTTTAATCAATTTTTTAAATTCTCTATCTCGCTCCCTCACATATTGAACGCTCGTGTTGATGATAAAAACCTTCGCTATAGGTGTGAACTATAGCCTCCCGTGCGGCAGTTCGCAATAGGAGGAGCAGATCATCTTACCTTGAACGAAATGATTTGCCATTTTACACAATATTTCATTCACAACTGTTTTTTTAAAGTCATACAATCTTGAAGAAACACATAAAAAGAGGTTCGTCGCTTAATATTCTTCCCTTGTACAGTAGAGGCATTGAAGTCTTTTGTTGTAGCAGAGCTAGACATTCAGTTTTAGGACAACAAAAAGGAAGTTCCGGGTTTTCTAAAGTTTAAATAAAACGTGTACATTTTTGCAAATTAGTAGATCAAAAGTAGGAAACGTTTCGCTTAATCCGAAAGTGTATAAAAATACATAAAATCAATTTTAAACGATTAAATATATTTTCGGAATGAATAATACGAGAGATAAAATCCGACCAGCAGTACTTTCACAACTGTCAAGGACGCTACGTTCCAACACAAGCGACAAACGAAGGACAAATCAATTCACAACAAATGACATTGAACTGGACATTGCTCCCGTATGTCACATTCGAATCGTGTATCGTGCTACGTCCCAAAATCAAAGAGCGTTCGTTGCTTATCGCTGCCGTCCTTAGCGTTGAAGTCTTTTGTTCGATTGCGAACAAACCTGCTTGTCCTACATTCGAAGGGCGTACGCAAGCGGGTCTCTTTTGTGTGATATTCTCTTCAACTCATGAACTAGTTTGAAACCGTGGCTTAAGAGGGGTTTTACACAAAATTTTATTCATAAATAAACATAAAAGTAGCTTACAACACAAATATGGATTCAGCGTAACAAACAGGCCATAGGGATGGCAATGTATGGGCGATACAAATGAATGGCATTTGTCATTTCTTCTCTTCAGCAGCTAAAGTCACCGCGTATGTACAGTCTCCGTTTGTGTGGCGTTTAGTAGAACCTAAAAATAGTGTAGGAAATGTGCACAATGATTAACAATTAATTCCTTTAGCGAGCGGATACAAATTCCGATACTTACGGGAACAAACCACCGCCACCTCCTCCGAACGAGTTGGCCGACGCTTGGGCACTGGATGCTGAGCCACCGAATCCTCCCAGACCACCACCGAACGAGCCAGACTGGGCTGAAGCTTGGGCGCCCGATCCACCGAAACCACCGCCATGGCCTCCGCCGAACGAGTTGGCGTTCGAGTTACTGAACGAGCCAGAAATGCCTCCCAGTCCAATGTTGAACGATGCGGACTGAGCGTTGGCCTGGCTGCCCGAGAAGCCACCACCACCTACTGGTCCTCCGTAGTGTCCACCATGACCGTAATAGGGATCTGGATAGTAGGGCCGACGGTGACGAGGACGGAATCCTTGTTCGTTTAAAAATGCATCCCGCATTGACAGTTGGGAACAGAAGTGAAACGAAAAAGATGCAATAGAAATAGAAAAATGATTAATAAGGAGTTTTTTTATTGTTTCGAGCTCCCTTGGGGATAGTGCCTCTGTCGGGGAAGTTGCTCCTTATTAGAGACTTCAGCTACTCCAAGACGACGAACCCAATCCCATTACCTGGCGCTACGTATCCAACGGGGGATATTACACCGATTGGTGCTACCGCTACCGGAACCGGAATCGCTACTGGAATTAAGCCTGAAGAACCGACCGTAAACCGGAAGGATTAGTAGCAAACTACTGGCCGTGTAAGAATGTGGAAGAAAGGACATGGCAGGATAGTTAGTAGCGGACGGAATGTTACTACGCAGTACGATCAGCATTGTGTCTCAAAAAAAAGAAAGAATATCCTGTGCGGGTCATCGTCATGCGTCGAATGTCTGTTTACCAACCCAATCTGTCGATGGAATGGCAAACAGAATGCGTACCATCGATGTCAAACGTCCCCCGGCTAATGATGTCCACTCAGACTAGCAACTCAATCAAACGTTAAATGGGAGAGGCTTGGCACACGTTCGTACCTTCTTCATTCCTTCCTCGACTCAACAGTGGATAGCATCGAATGAATGGATTCTAAATGCTTGTTCATTCCGCCAACCGATCATCGATCATCCAGTTGAGATTACTCTATTCAGTGTGAGACGTGTGAAGTATGGAGATTTTTCGGGGATTTTTGGAATTCATTTAGCGCGTGGGATTTTATGTCAGCTACCGTTAAAGATCGTTTTGTTTAAAAAGTGAACACAGCCAAACATTCGAGAATGAGTAAATGTCAACAAAAGGAGCGAATGAGGGAGATTCTTCCAGAAGAGGATAAGAAAGAGGTTAAGTAATTTGCTCTTTCATTTCGATTCTTTACTTTGTTCTTGCAAGTAAACAATGTTGAAGAAGAATGGTATTCTACAAAAATGATCGATTGATCGTACTGCGTGGTTCTTTTACGAGGATGTTTGATACAAATCAAAGTGAAAACATTATCATACCTCTACGTAGTGCTGTTTGTGTGTGTGTTTTTGTTTGAATATTCATGCGTGTGTTTGTGTGAAAAGTTGCAGCAGGAAGGTCAAATTGAGCGCGTGGCGTGCCAGGTGCATTTGTGACGAAGATCCAAGATGAAGATGTGTCATTGTGTAACACGATCGATTGATGTAATAAAGGGCGGTATCGTGTATATGAATGCATCGATCGGTTTCATCATCATAAGCAAGAAATAGATTTGAAAAAACACAAATTACAAGAAAACGTTGCTGGTTGGAAACGGTAAAAATCGTCTCTTTTGAATTGTACTACCTTTTCGGTATGCTTTCGCTTTTGAAGGAAGATTGTAACAGATTAACAAACACGCACGCGTTTCATCATTAAATCAGTTGGCAAACCAATGCAAGAGAAGTGGGGATAGATTTGAAGAGAACAGCAGCAACAGCGAAGAAAAATAAATAAATAAAATATAAAAATTAAGCTTAGTATCACTACTTTCAACACTACTTATATTAAACTGCTTTAAACTACTGTTAGCTTAGGGCTATCACATTGTTATTTCCTCTCGAGAAATAAGCTCCAACAAACTACAGCATCACTACCCTTTACTACACTACACTTTGTTTGCACTGTGTGCCCTCTAGCGGCAAACACCCCAAGATACGTTTCCCGGTATAATACCTCCTCCCAGGCCGGGATATCCAAATCCAAACTGTGGTGCCGGTGCTGCAAGGGCGACCGCCAACAACGCAAACAACACTGCTAACAGTTTCATCCTGAACGACAGACGCTTAGTTCTTCACGCAACACAAATTTCACAACCTGCCAACGAACACTAATAGTGTCACTAAGATACTGAGAGCCGTACGGCCACTGCTGGGCTGCCGAAAACCGATGTGTGTGCCGTCCGATGGCGTCCGTACAACTGCTTTAAATCGATAGTCAAATAATGGTTTTTATGCTGCGCTGATCTCCGGCACGTTTGGCCCGTTTCGGTACAGCATCCCTCCTCCTTCTGCGAGCGGCACGCGGATAGGGTTTTTCCTGCTGCGAACAAACAAACAACTCGAAACAACTGTGCGGAAGGGTGTGTTTTGGGTTGTTGTTGTGTGGAGAGGGTTATGTTTTGCTGCCCGGCCGGCTTGGACGATCACGTCCTCGTGGTCGGGACCTGTGCCACTGTGCAAGGTGATTGAGTCATGCTGTACGTCTAGGTGTCCAGGCGGTATCGGGGGAACAGTGTGTTATGGTCATACGTTCAAGTTCAAGTTTTACGGATCTTGATGATCGGCCGATAAGTGTGTTTGTGTGTTATTTTTTGTGGTCGGAAAGTTTTCCGACCGCGGCAGGAAGATCAGCATAATATCCTTGAGAAGAGCCGTTTCTTGGCTGGTCGTTGACCGTGTGGACGAAGTGAAACAGACGATCCGTGTTGTGAAACATGTAAACGAGACTCGGGTGGAGCCCGATCGGTTTGTATGTGATTAACTGTTTCTAGAGATGATCGTAGCACAACCACTGAGAGAAAGAGATTTCAAGACGTATGGTGATCATCTACGCCATTACATTTTTACAGTTGTCACAACAGGGAACAAGGAAATGGTTTTGCAGAGCTACTCTTATTATGGCATTCTCATTTGTCTACCTTTTCTCCATTGCGATCCATCCCCACACTCCAACCAGCAGATGCATGACCACAAAAAGAAAATAATGATCATGACCTTCACTCGATACACTCAACATCTTCCCCCATTGGTTGGTCTGCGCCCTAGTACAAATGTAACAAAATCCTTCCGAAGCACGACGCAACTTGCCTCCCCAAAAGTGCCAATAGTCGCACCAGCTAAAGTACAAGGTCTACCGGCTAGATCGGGCAGATCAATCAAACTTCCTATACCCAACCGAACCGATAAAGCCGTGACATTGTGCTTACGTGAAAGGTTCCACGATGGCAGTGGTTTTTTAGTTTAAAAACCCGCTTCTGGTACCCGTTTTGCTCTGTTTTGTTTTTGGTGATATGCTCTAGAAGCGGTGTAGACCTGAAGGATCGCCAGTGAAGGGATACGAATATGTGGAGCATAATTGCACCGTCTCGACGGAAGGGACAAGACACACGATACTTCAA
Organism: Anopheles culicifacies; assembly: GCA_000473375.1. Taxonomy (NCBI): domain Eukaryota; kingdom Metazoa; phylum Arthropoda; class Insecta; order Diptera; family Culicidae; genus Anopheles; species Anopheles culicifacies. Next base: position 16,331 of record AXCM01000549.1, on the reverse strand, counting down.
TGTCATTCTTTGCCGTTGAATTTTTCACCTTTTGTTTTTATTTACTTTCCATTTCATTTCTTCTTTACTTGTTTTCACATCCCGGAGGAGTTGTTGAGAATAAAGCTTGCATGTTGTGGTTTCAGAACTACGTTTTGGTAGTTTGTTAATTATCTTCTAGATTGTGGTAGAACGATGCTGTACGTGGTTTGTTTGCTAATAAATGGTTTGTTTGCTATTCCACCGCATCACAACTCAACAATACATTGTTGATGAAGCTGCTGATGATGATCGATCCGTAACTAAAAGGATTAGCGCCAAATTGTACTTCTTCGTTCTCAAGCACTATCTGCGTAAGCTATTTTTATCGCTTTTACGCATTTCATCCTCTTCATTTAAAATGGAACTATAAAAAATAACCTGTTTTGCAGCTTTTTGCAACCAAACAAAACAACTGTTTGTAAAGGTCGCTTCCGGAAGCGCGTAAGAATTTTCTACATTCCATTCTTTGTGCTTTTTTTATTATTGATGACATTTTAAACATTCGGAAGATCAAATCTCGATGTGATTCATCTGCTTACGCAGTTTACATTAGTGTCACTTTTATTTTTAACTGTTCTTTAGTTGTTTGGTACAACGGTTTGATAGCGGACAGGGGGAATCCCACGAGCTATCATATCAAGCACATCCGCAACAGAAAGTAAACAATTGATCGTTCAGCTTAGGAAGAGAGTCACGCAGATCTGGTCAAGGTGCAACCAATGCGCTTGCCGTTCATTGGAATGAATACGGAGTCTAATGTATCAGCTAATGATAAGGGTTTTGTAATGTTTCCTTGTTTTGGAGTTCAATAAAGTCCTAGCAAAGACCTGAACACAAAATTAATTAGCACGTCTGATACAAAACTAGCGTAAATATGATCACTCCTTAATCCAGTCAATTGAAGATCATACTATTTCTGTGTATGATATTTTATAATACATTATATTGATTACTATTCCGTTTACGATAGCGGTAGTAGACTTTTAGTGGATGATTCCCTCTGTACTAATAAAACAATGAAATCAAAATTCAGAATCATTGTTCGAACAACATAGCCCGCCAATTACCAGCGCTTCTCATACTGTCGTATAGATGGCAGCACTGTCTATACATAATTTCTCGTATCTGCCGTGAATAAGCTTACATAATTCCTGAAACGTTTAATAATCTAAATTCGCGTAAAAATATGCTGTTTTCACGCAATATGGTAAATAAAATTATAAATAAAATTTAACTAAAAAACGAATTATTGTGTACATGCTGATCTGTCAAAATTGCGATGATCCGTGGCAATACCACATTCCTTTGCCCTGTGCTCCAGTGACATACAAAACGTAAACAAAAAAAAACGAAAAACTTCCTCAAGGGAGGCCGCCGTAGTGTGTTCTTTCGTAACAATAATAACTCATCTGAACACGATGAACGCATTGGCAAAACTAAAATCCATCGCACCCTCCGTAAATCAGATTGTCCGTACGTATGCGCTAAAGTCGGACCTCAAAATTAAATGGGTCCGTCCGGAGAAGATTCCGTGCTACAAGCCGGAAAAGTCGGGTGATCTGCAGGCCCTGCCAAAATTTGCCGGCACCGAACTGATGAAGGACTACCGCGAATCGAAAGAGCTGGAAACGGCGAACGAGCACGTACGGAATCTGTTCACCTTGGAGCACAATCGGCGCCGGGAGATGGTTGAGAACTTCAAAGAAGCCATGGTTCGAAAAGTGTACCGGCACGATCTGGATTACGGTTCCATGGAGGCGAAACGTGAGTTGCCGAAAGTGAATTCAAGGAAGTTTAAATGTTTCATAATGTTGCTTACACTTCGTTACAGTGGGTCTTATGACAGCGAGAATACGCAGCTTGCAAGAGTACATGGAGAAGTATCCGCGTCAATCGGTGGTGAAGGTGCAGCTGAAGGAATTGATCGACAAACGCAAACGTTTCCTTCGTTATCTACGGCGCTGGGATTATCGTCGATTCGAGTACGTACTGGAAAAGCTAGACCTTGTTTACAAACCTTATCCAACGTAAGTACAGCGAATACAGTGCAGCATGGGAACTAAAGGGGAACTGATTGATAAATGTATGCCCATTTTTCAGGCATTTCCACTGGATCACGCGTAAAGATTCGTTACGCAAACTGACCGACATCCACTGCGAGCAGATCAAAGAGACTCGATTGGAAGAGTACCGTAAGCAGTTGGAATCGCAGCAGCTAGACTTTTTGGCGAAGAAGCTACAAACGCTGGAATTCATCCGCAAGGAACAGACGGAATGCCAAGTCCCAGTGACGGTAACGAAAGAGGAAATCCAGGCCGTTCGTAAGCAGTATGATGAGCTAAAGCAAAAGCGAACGGCGCTGGCGGAAAGCTTAAAAGAGTCGGAAGAATCGTAAAACACACCGTTGAATGAAGAGTGGGAATGGTGTTCCCATATCTTTTCCGTTCATTTTATTGTATAAAAAATACATTAATACGAATAAAGTTATTAGACTTGAGCTAGAGCGCATGTATAAAAAAAACACAAAAAAAAAACAAATGCTCACAATTAAAAGATATTCCGACAGGGAACATTGCAGAAGGAATGCATTGTTGTCAGGTATCGAAACGATGATACATTTCGAGAAGGAGAAAACAACTAAAAAAAAACTTATCTACTGGTGGATAACTCTCGCACTATTCGGCAATACTATTATTCGCTATTGCTATCCACGTGGAAGAAGAAAGAGTCGCCTCGAACGAAGGTTCACTTACACATACGTTAGTAGTTACGGCTGCTTGTGGTTTAAGTAAATAATTTAAAAACTATCCATTACGGGGGTTGAAACGCGACGATGCACTCTCCTACAGGCTTGTCATGGCAGGCGGACGGGCGTATGCTTTGGGAATGAAACCATATTTGCGGGTTTTCGGTGCGTAAGCCCATAACCATCCGTCGACGGTTTGGTTGTTGAGGTCGGCATAGATCCAATCTCCTCTTCGTACACTTAAATCATCTGGTGCTTGTGCCTGAATGGAAAATGAGTTAAAAATTAAGACGTGTTCGATTACATCCTTATGATTTCACAAAAATTCCTCACCTTATAATCGTACAGCATTACTAACTCCGTGCCATGATACCGTAGATCGTCCGATCCAATGCCGGGTTGTTGCTGGTGTTGCTGTTGTTGCGTCTGCTGTTGATGCTGGGCTTGCTGCTGTTGATGTTGTCCACCCACGGACATATTTCCCCCATTCATCGCCTGCAAGCTATTCATATCGTTTCCAATGGATCCCATACTATTTACACCCTGTTGCTGTTGTTGCTGCTGCTGTTTGCCAGTGTGACCCTGTAGTATATTCTCCGCCGGGTAGACGAACCCAGACGGTATGAAACCCTCCTGTCCATCGCTCCGCACGATCCAGAACCATTCGGGATCTTCCCGATTCAGCACAGTTACAAATTCTCCTCGTTCAACCGACACATCATTCTCGTCGCGGGCAATAAACGTGTACAGCACAATGTACCGACCGCTCGGATCCTTGGCAAATGGCAAGAAGTCAGGCTCGGAGCTGAGACTCGCCTGCGAGTGCTTCAGCGCGTTCGTAAGTAAACCCGGTCCAGTGCTGTCGTCCAGCACGTCCATGTTAATGTCGGGCATTCCATCTGTTAGATCGGCAGCCGTTAGTCCAACGCCGTTCCCCATTCCACCACCACCAACCAGACCAACTCCGGTAGCTCCCGGTACTCCACCACCACTGCCCGGTGCACCCATTGTCGCAATATCGCGCGGTAGTTTCTTCTTGATGGCAAGATCAGCCAGCTGTGTGTTGAACGGTGCACAGTACGAGTGTGGTATGAAACCTTCCTGTCGTGTGTCCTGCCCGATCACGTACACCCAGTCATTTTCACGATACAGTATGTTCACTATTTGGCCCCGTTTCACTTCCAACTCGTCGTCCACGCAGGGAGTAAAGTCATGCAGCACGACCATCTTGCTGTCCGGGCTGAGACCGTGTTCCTTCTCGATCCCCACCCGTACGAGCGTTTCGATGCTGGCCGATCCGGTGATCCGGCCCATGCCATGGTTCAGGCCTAAACTACTCGATAGATCCTTATCGATATCGCTTCCGATCGCTGTGTACGTTAAAAATTGTAAAATAAAAAAAGAACGCTCATTACAAATAAATCACACATTTAAATATCCGCGATCACCGAAGATCCAAGATCACCGAAAATTGTTCGATCATTCGTAACGGGTTACGATGGCATTCAGATGCATCTCATCCCCCCGGGGGGTGTCCAGCATCACACAGTGCTCAAAACATACTTACGTTTCTTCTTTTTCCCACGACGAATGCGTACGGGACAGAGGAATGCCATTATGGGAGCACTTCGCTTTGGATTTTCGGAAGCTCTGCCACCAAAGCGATACACCTGTGCACACGTCTGGATGTAAAATTAACCTACTCCGGATCGTTGATCATCGTTTGGAAACGCTTTTCGGTCGCAAAATCGCGTTCCCAAAAACACACACGAATTATTTGTGGTATCGAAGATCGATCGACTGTGATTCCCACGGGCCAATGGAATGTTATTTTTATGGTACAGCGTACGATCGAAACGTCACAGGGAACGTATACAGGTTTTTTTTTTTTAATTGCTACGATCGCCCAGCACTGTCAAGCTGGAAGAACAAGCTAAATACAGCAAGTTGTGTGTTGATAGTTGCGTTATGACCGGGGGTCCTATGATATCGGCCCACTGTCCGACCAACTCTCCTACGAACACCGGAAACAAAGAGAAACAACAAACATACACACACAAACAATGGAGCAAGAAGTGAAGAAACAAACTCCACGACGTACCCCGTGTTTTGACGTTCGACCATACAAAACACGCGCACGCACACTCATTCAAATGTAAGCATACCGAACGCATACTCACTCAGTGATGTTTCCACCCCGTACGTATAGCGAAAAATTATCAATCATTTGCTGTGTTTGTCAAACATATTTGCAACCCCTAATCTCATAAGCAGACGACGACGTGTTTTGCCGATTAATTAGCGGCATGATAGCGATACAAATCGGGTGTGATTTGGCAGCGTGGGAGATTTGAAGTGTGTGCATTGGTGGCGCATTGAGTTTCAATCGTGTGATTGTGGAAAAACGAAATCGTTCAGAAAGTGAAGTAGCATCCGAAAAAAAAGAGGTAAATACCTCGAACCATCTAGACGGGTTGTGTGGTGCGAGAGGCAGAAAATTGTTCCAGCTTGTACTTGGATTAGCGGAAACTCCAAAAAATCAAGGTAAGGATCGTTAGTGGAAGTAAATACTACTGTAAAAATACTCACGAAACGTGCATATGCAGTGCATGCGGGAGGGGGGAAAGTGCATGTCTCAGCAGGTGCATGGTGCTAATGTAAACAAAATGAAATTGCAATATAAATGCAACTCAGAATGTGATTTACGACATCGATCTAATACCGGTGGCATTTGTAGCAAAACCAGCCTACTATAATAGGTAAATCTTCCAACTGTTGAAGGCCATCGTGGGGAGGCTCACCGTTGAAAATACATATTGCGCAATTATTTTCGACATCAACAGTCCCCAATTTCCAATGTTTTGCCTCCTTCATTTCGCAAAGGTTAATGAACGTTTTCGATGGCGGAGAGTGTTTCGTTTGGTTTCTTTCACGCCTGTTCACGCCTTCCGATGAGAGGCATCGGACCCGGACGGAAAGAAAGTTGCAGTTGCACAGCTTGTGTCAACTACTTCTCGGGGTGTACTACAGGGTTTATCCACTTCCATTCACATGTACGACCTCTCCGAGGCCGAACAGCCAACAATCATAAGCCGTACGCGATCGGTGCGTTTCCCCCACCCTTGTTGATTGTTGTTGTGGCCGCAGTTGATGTGTGTGCCTTAACTTTTACTTCTATTTTTAGCAACAAATCAATTTCGGCCAAAAAGAGACACCCGAAAAGCAAAAAAACGATACCCAACAACATCGGTCACAATCTGCATCGGCTCGATGAACGATCGTTTGCTGCAAAATCTGTTTTGGTGGGGCAATAGCGTCAATTTAGCGAGGGATGAAATGTTAAAGGTGAAATATAACGAAAGGATCTGCGATGAACTAATCTACGTACGGCAATAGAAAGGGAATGTTCCAGTAGCTTCCGATGGGTGAAAGGAAAGGACACTTGAAGTGTGTTTAGCGATCAGATTAGTTTGACCATAAACAGCACACGTGCATTGTTTAAACACGCTACCCGGAGACCACAAACATTTACACGGATGTAATCGATCGCTCTGATTGAACGCTGCATCGACGCATTGTGTAATCGTAAAGAATCTGCACTACTCAGGTGTCTATTTTTAATCTGTCACCGCCATCATAAGTGTTAAGCAATAGCGCCATTTTATTACTTCTCATTACTGATAAGACCCGGTCACTTGAAACTGTCTCAATTCATCCAGCCTCTTCTGGGAATCGAGGCGTGTGGTTGCTATTATTAAGACGCATCGTTATCATCACACGGAACAAGACCAACAAACAGTCCCCCGAAAAAATGAAACAACGGAGGCTCGACACTTTCGCAGTGCAACGCGTCACCATTTTGCTGTAGGCGAACGCGTCCTCCGTCGGTTCGCGCACTGGCCGGTTGTAATCTGTCTCGCACACATGAAACGAATTCGTGAACGTACCAGCCATCTCAAGGACTTTTACTTTCCCTTCCTCATCGTACCCCCCTATCCGGTCTACTGGTACACGAGAGATAATTAAAGCTTCCCTCGTTTCGCTCCTCCAAGTCTTCGTGATCTTCACTTTTATTCGGCGATCGGAATGGATCGGAAGTGTGTGCTCACCGATGCGTAACATTTGCTGTGGAGGTTGTTTTTTTTGCGACGCTGTGAATGATTTTTATATTTTTGCAACATAAAAATCGTTCTTTTTCGTTTTGTGTATATCGCCAAGTTGTTGAGGAAAACTGCTTTTTAAATGCGTTTTATTTCTTTGGTTTATTGCAGTGTGAAAAAAAAATCCTTTTGATATTCTTAATGATCTACACTAGAGCGAACCGGTCAACCGGTTGATTAGTTTGCGTTGAGAATGGTTTTCAAGGTTTTTTCAACGATCACTAGACCGATCGCTGTGCGATCGTTATAGGGCTTTAAAATTTGTGCAATGAATGGTAATAAAAAATTAACCATTTACGGTCACGGTCGCTTTATTGGTTTTCTAATGGTACCAATACAAGCCAAAAGAGTAGTTTATATTGTATCTGCCTGTGAGAACGTTATTCATCATAGATGTAAATGGATTTACAATGTATTGTTAAATATTGTTGAAGAATCCCCTCCCCGCATTTACCGGGAAGTATTCGTTCTAAAGATACGTATTAAAGTAAGCCATCACAGTCACTACTGTGTCAGTTCAGTCTTTGGCTTGCTTTAGTATAAAAGCTTATCAATGCCGAGTGCATGAAGCAAACAGGACGCACACTTCGGGGACGGTTGCTTGTCGCATATCGGGACCGCATACTAATGCATCTCACGCACTTCGTTTCGCTCGGTCTGGACTGACGATCGTTCGCGTTTTGCGATGCATTTATTTTAAGCAGCACCATCGCTGGCAAATGCAAATGCGGTGAAGGTCGTACCGGCACTGGAACATTGTTTTGCCTTTTGCGGTGCAATGGTTTGCTTTTGGAAGGCAAGATCTTTCGGGCTAGAGCGAACGAAAGAATTTAAATGAGTTGTGAAGAATTGTGGCGTATTTTTAATTTCTCAGTTTTTTTGGGAAAAAATCATTTTAAAATTCAACAGCATCATTTGTCTGTTCGAACCAGCAACATATGCCCTTTAAAGACCCGCTCAGCACAACAAACCAATTTATCATCGAAATAATATCCGATCCGGCGCATTGATCCGTAATCCCATTTAGCGACAAACAGCAAACGAACCAATCGACCAAACAACCTGTCCGTTTCTGACAATTTGCCAGCACAGGAAGGTACCGATGCAATTCTTACCAATTCTTTTGCCAAAACTAGATGACCAAAAAAAAATTCCTTCCATTTCACGTGTGCTAAAAGTCATTCGTATCTTGACGAGAATGCACACGGTAATTAATCGTGTTAAATGTAACGAGGGAGCGTTCGGTTATTTTAAATCTTCAATCCATCGTTCACTGAAATTGCTGACGCAAAACATTTATTGCCTTTTGCTTTCAATTTTGTCTTGCAGATTCTGCCTCCATAATGGGAGGGAACGTTACGTTTATCGTAGTTCTATTTGTATTTTTAATTTCCCATTTTCATTATCTGCCGACCTTTTTCCCCATCCAACTTCCGTGTATTAAATGCATTTTGTCATTTTCCGAAACAACACACTGTATTGTCAGCTCATATTCTTCGTTTATCGTGATCTTTGACATTAAAAATTCCCTTCCCCTGCCGGTGAGCAATATGGTTATGAGGTAAAAGGCAGAAAAACGTACACAAACCAGAAGCAACCGTATCAGCTTTCCGTTGGCACCATTGAAACACGTGCAAAACGTCCCAAAGCCAATAGACCGAAAGCACATTGCAAACGCCAAAGACACAGTGCGATCGTTTGTGCTGTGTCGTGGTGCCTTGTGTTTGCCTTGTAACATGCTGCCAAATACGAAGCCTGCCGGCTGGCTGGCCATTTGTGTGGGCTGGATATTGGAAAAAGGAAAAGTGATGAACATGCAAACATAAAACCTGTGCACGTGGCCTACGGTGTGTGTTGTGTGTGTGTGGTGAAAACAAACAGGGAAGTCAGTCAAACTTATTCTTTTCATTGGTCTCTAGTATTGATATTGTTATCTAATTAATTTTAACAATTCAAAACAAAACCTAATACGATTATTCCACAAAAAGAAAGCCTTACCAGGATACTGTTTGTGCAAATTAAATTTAACGATAACTGATTAGGCCAACAAAACAAACGTACTGGTGGGATGTAAAACAGCTTGTTTTACAGTGGCCAGTGCAGAGAAACGCCCACGGAAAGTAGAACATCAAGTCAAGTTCGGACGCGATACGCTTCATTATCAATGAATTGCTATTTAAATCGAAAGCATAAATCATGCCATTGTGCTTTTCGTGCGAGTCATCGTGACTCGGTCACTTTTTGGATTTCTGCATCCCAAAATAGACTACATCTGCTGAATAGCGCACGCATTCTAGGTTGTTGTTACATTGTTCAAGCTCATTTTAATTAATTTAGTAACTTTTCTTCCTACAATTTCAATGATGACTCGTGTTATTTACTATTTCTAAACATGTAATCCTCTTAAATGGTGGTTGAATTTGAAAATGATTCTAAATGCAAGGCAGCATTTCATCACTTTTCACTTAATCCTTCTGAAGGTCACACAGCGTTGCCTGCGCGAGCGGGAACCTGGGGGTGTTATTGTTGATAAAACAACCCGATACAGCTCGGGGTCTGTGTGCCATCGTTACTGCATTCTCGATTGCGTCATTCGCATTGCGATCGTGTGGGTATGCGATACGGTAAGCCATTTGCATATTTCTCCATACAGGCAACGTCACATCGATGTGGCAGCGAGGAACGAAAACAGCCGTTGGATCAAATTTCACTCAACTATTCCGCAACTAATCGTGCATTGATCTTTGTGCGGATTGTGCGTCACCGGGGTATGCATAATCGATCATTAATTTAATAGATTTTTTTTGTACGACCTACCGTTTTTTGTGATTTTATTTTCAGTTATTATAATATTAAACATTTCAAAACTAGCTTTTCTTTTCAACTTTACTTTTCTTTATCATTCTACTCTACATTATTTCTTCCTTATCCTTTGTCCTTGTTTCAAATTTTACGGACACATAATTATGAGCTTATGTTTTCGATATGTCACACTTTTGGCCGTTTCCATGAAACCAACCAGACGGCAGCTTTTGTACAAAAAAACGATTTCTTTTATTAATGCGCTTTTCTATGGTTATCTGTGTCACCGCTTTATTTTTTGTCTGCCAATGTCCTACCTCACAAATGGCGCGATACGAATAGGTACTTGTGCCGGAAGATGAAAACCTTGACAATTTCCTGAGCACCTGTGCATACGATAAACTTTTTCCGGTTTTTTTTTGCCCCATACTCCCTTCGCAGTCCGTAGATAATACGGCATTCGTCTGTGTGCTATTTGCGTTATTCCGGTGAAGGACCAGCCCAAAAACCATTCACCATCCAACGCAGCTCAAGAAGCGTGCTTGGGTTGTGGAGAGTAGAATCACTTTATCAATAAGCAAGCACGGTAACGCTTGGACCGCTTTTCCCGTGATTCCGAACCAGGGTGGCGGAAGTAAAGCTAGAAACCAAAACTCAAACGGGGGGCAGGTATTAGTAGCATCCTGTGCGCACACTCACGTTTATCGATTATGCAACTGCTGGACCGCTCGCAGGCACAGGACACTACCACAGGAGGTCCTGGTGGTTGACTCTCTGAGCAATCAAATCGCCCGATCGCTCCCACCCGTGTGGTACGAAGGCACCTGTATGAATGGAATTAGAAAAGCTCCAAGCTTTGTGTGACGGTGTACGGCGCTACTGGTGAGATGCGAGATCAGGCACGTACTCTTGGAAGCTCCTCTTGTGTATGGACGAATCTCCTATATCGGGTGCAGTTCGATTTCCGAAGGACGAACGCCACGACTCGTAGGGACTATTTACGAACGAGGTGGAACGAAAATCGACAAAACAACGCGACATGCCATGCGCCTGGTATCTGGGGGTGGGTCCTTGAAGAAACAATGAGATCATGGTCTGTCGTTACCGTTGAGCGAAAAGGTAATATTTCTTTGTCGGATGTGTGTCGTTTATGCTAATGTTTTTTTTTATTACATTTGAAGGCAAATCTTTATTCTTCATTCAATTTAATTTATACTTAACAATGAATCTCTCAAATGATTAATGTACTAAGTCCATATTAAGCTTTCACTTAATCTTTATTCTGAAACGTAAACAGATCCTATCGTTCTATTTATTTTTGGTGTGGAAAATATCTCACAATCTGTTTGTAAATTGTGAAGATGTAGGAGAAACTCCACCAAACGCTGGGGAGCGTATCTTTCTTCCGTGTGGAGCTCTCGCTTGCTCTCTCCAGTTCTCTCAACTTGGCTATGAAAGGACCCTTGGATATTCAAGCACTACAGGATATTTCAACAATATAATCCTGCCCGCTCTTTCTCTCTATTCACATCTCCATGCTGGAGAAAATGGGAGAGATGCTCGACACAATTTTATTGTGTAAAATTGAAAAAAAAAGCCAAACGATTGAGTTATTCACAACTGGAAGTTAGTTGAAATCAGTCACGAATTCCGGGTCGCTCGTGTCGGGAAGTGAACAAAACGCGTGCACAGTGCACAGAGAGTGGTCAACTCTTACAACCGAGAACGCAATAAAAAGAGTCTGGGCGAATAGAATGTGAATGTTCCACTAATCTGGACGACTGAAAAGGGCTTTTCCTTTCCCCCCCCGGAACGGAAGCTTACAAGCGGAAGATGATGATGGTTTTCACGCTTCAATAGTGTGGCCAGTGTGTGTGTTTCCCTTCCTCAACAATACACAACCCTTCCAAGTGATACCGACGTACGTGTCCACTTTGTTTTTCCTACGTGAAAGTGTGTCACTCATCAATGAAATTAACATTTAGAAGCTACCGTTTATGAGATTCTGCGTCCCAGTAAAACAAAAAGAAAAACACCCTCCCAGGGGGCGGTGGAAATTGATTTTCCTCTTACGCTGCAGTAAAGACGTGCTAGAGAAGTCAAGTCATACCCACACGAGAGAACAACAGAGAGTTGCCTTTAAACTCCCTTTGGAGTAAACGAGAGAGAAAGAGAGAGAGAAGGATTTGTGTGCGTGTGTGTGTGTGTGTGGGTCTGCAAAAATAAAGAAACTGCCACGCTCACAGAATCTTGGTTGGTGTACAGGAAAAAGGATACGTGTTGTAAAGTGTTTTCCCTCTTGCTTCTACAGTACGCATTGGGACCTTCTTTGTGGTGCTTCGCATCTAACCGTGTGTGTGTGTGGCCAGTGCAGTACAATGGAATGTAATTTTTAAACTCCAACTCCCTGACGTGTTGCGTGTTACGGCCACCAAATTCCGACACTATAAATAGTGTCCGGAAAGCGTTCCTTGGAATAGCGCGTCGACGATAAAAGTATAAATTGGTTTGGTGTATTTGTGTGAAGGATTATTCCTGGGATCGAACCCAACCCCAGGGTGACCGGAAGTGAATATAAAAAAGGTAAATTCTAGCTATATTTACTTCGGTTCCTTTTTGGTGTGTTAGTGAGGTTATACCTTCCCGATCATCAGTCGGGATGGTTTAATCCTTCCAAGTGATTTCATCACTTTTCATTTAACGAGAAAAAAGAAGAAAAATGAGCAGCAGATAGAAAGAAGTTGCCTTAAAATGCTAAAAGTTTAAAATCCTAGCCATCATCCTATCCAAATGAGCATTTTGTTTCACTTGTGTGAGGGGCCAGCATCTCAAGGACGAATAAGTGGCTGGATGTAACTCTTACATCTTACTGGAATCGATAGATCGGGAATGGAGTCTATTGCTATAATTATTTTCCAATATTTCAGGGTCAAGCCTTCCTGGTTTCTACTCTCGGTAATATAAAATTTCCAGAGTAAACATTTTAATTAAAGTAAAGTCCATCATCCCCGTCACACGATGCTATTACGTTGAGTTGAAATCTATCACTTCAAACTAATTTGATACACGACCTAAGTCACGTAGGCCTACATAAAACCATGTCCACACCCCTCCTCTTCATACCAGCTAGGCGCCTCCATTTGCTTCCGGGGAGCTAGTTCGGAGCATAAAGAGCATCCGATACAGCCAGACCCCAAAGAGAAGCAGAGCATCGAGTTCGGGCGCTTGAGAGATTATTACGAGAGCGACCCGCGCGTAAACAAAAGTCCGAGACAATATTTATCCACACAACTACGGGGTTTAGATGCGTGCTAAGGGCCGTGTCTCGTCCAAATGACGACGCCCCCCAACGAATATGTGCTTCGAAACGGTGACACAATGGCGGGACCTTCGGTCTGGAGGGATGGTTGGTTGTTGGTGACCGAAAATTGGGCCATCTAAGTGTCTGCTAACTCACAACCGTACAATGAGAGAGTGGACGTGCCATGAAAATGCTGAACACCTTCTCCATCATCTTTCCGATCATTGTGTGGTGCGCTGTGGTGGTACGAAAGTTTTCGTCACAAATGTCTGGAAGGTATGGTTCGGTGGTTAGACATCGAGAGGGAAAGTGTTGTTATGTTAGTACCTTCCCTTCTTCCAACTACCTGCTAAAGTGTCCACCTGAGCATGGGAAGTTATTTTTCTTTCTTGATTGGGTTAGCAATCAATATCGCTTTCTTTAAGGACGCGACATATTGCGTCGCGAGTTACAGCGTCATTTAATAATGGCCGTTTGAGGGGTTCCGTTCAAAGGATAACGGCAGGATAGTATTCTCAGGCGCGAACTAGCGTGCGATATCATCCTGAAGCGCAAAAATGCTTCAAGGCCAACACGCACACTTGACGAAGTGGAACTCTCCTGTGTCTGCGGTTGTTTACGTGCTGTGGGCGTAAACAAGATACTATCTCCTAACGATAATATGGACAATGGTTCGATCATTGTAAATCATGAACTTGATAAAGAATGTTTTGTGCCGTACGTTTGTAATCTTTCCACGGGGAAAATAAAGCGTTTTTAGGAGTTGTTTTCTTCTTTTCTTTCAATGGACCAAACATTCCTTCCCACCCAGGGCACGTTTGACACGCTTTTGTGGTTGGGTGTGTCTGCATTTAAACGGCGGAAGAACATAAAAATACCGTCATAATCACCACCCAATAAAACGCAACATATCGCACCACCTCCCTCACACACTGCGGAGGAATTTTCCGCATCGGTTTATTAGCTGACAGCAGCCAGCGTGTAATTATCGATTACAACATTCACTCAATAGTGGGTCCGATAACGAAAACACAGCACCAGCGTGTCAGTTTTATCAAGTAAGAACGGTAAATGGGAGGTACTTTAGTGTGTAACGTCCTTATCACGCCCGATGGTCAATGGGATGAGATTAAAAAGGGCGATTGTAGCGGAATCGACTGATAAGATGGTTGTAAGATTAGTATTTGTTTTCTTTTCTTGTTGTATTCCAAAAAAAAGGCCCCCGATTAAGCACCGTTACGGACACGCGAAAACAGCTGTTCCGATAAGGTGACGATATGTGACGCTAAAAATGGATCACTTCAAAACAACTTGTCTACATGATACGGCCTAGAAAACCCGTTTCTAAGGCACGAATCGAACCTTCCCGCGAATGTGTCACTCGAGTAGTATTAGCTAATAATGCAGTGCACTTCCAGTGCGTCTAACCTCCTGTCTGTCTGTCCTGTCCTGTGGGGTTTGTTTGTTTTCGTATTTACGAGTAATTTAATACTCATCCTCCAACGGCAATCAGGAAGGAGGTGGTATACTTGATTGGAAATAAATAAAAAAAAAGCACGCAACAAGCAGAGCACGATTGATTCATCGACTATTTTTAGCGCAAAGAGGGACGCATCCATTCACCCTGTGGTTGCAAAAGTCACGATTGTCTTGCGAAGTGGTTCACTTGTTGCATCATATGATGAAACAATTAGTGGCTAGCAAATCATTCCTGCCCCACCGTAGAAAGCAACTCCAATCGATGAAAAACAATTTATCAGCACAATTCGTGATGAATTAATTAAGCGCCGCGGACCAACATGATGCGATTTGTATGATTTCCCGTACGGCGTGTACCAGTTTCCATGCATATGGAACAGGGCATTTGATGAGATTCTTTGCCCAAGTGGTCGATGAGGTTTTTGCTTCCATCCGGAAGTCCTACGCATTTGGATGACTTAATTCGGAATTGATTATTCGTAACCGATCGCATCGAGAAGCGATTTTTGTATATTTTCCGACGCATTTTCTAAGGTGTTTAGCTCCTAATGATGTTTAATGAGAGTTCATAATGCTAGCCGGGTAAAGATATCCGTCTGACGTTGAAGAAAAAGTGAACGATAAGCTCGTTAAGCTTTGACGCAAAACCTAAACAAGTTCCTCAAGTTCTCAGTTTTACGTCAGAACTTTCTTCCAAGCCAAATTCCAAGTGTCTAATGCAAACAAACTAGTCATAACTTCAAGATGTTCCTTCCAGTTGGGAGTTGTTTATAAACCTAATTTGTCCACCTGTCCAGCGGAGATCTCTGTGTTGTGAAACGCTGGGACGTGATGACACCACTTCCCGGATGCATCTCCTCTCAAATATCGATCTTACTTTCGCCGAATAAAAACGTGTTCATAGTTGTTGTGGCCCCGCTTTGCATGTCCGCAAGAATGCAGAACAAAAGGACCGTTATGGTGACGTCCGTCAGGCTGTGCATGGTCGGTGCGCTGGGGGCAACGGAGAGAATCGATCGCTCGCCTCAGTTTGTGTGGTTATGATGGTGGAGGTTTGGTTATGCGACGATATATAAATAGCGAGCTACTTCACTGAAAAATTATTGCTACCAATTGAGGAGTAAAGTGAAACATATTGGAAGCGAATTGATGCGAAACATCACCAGCGTTGGCGGCTGGGATGTGAAGAAGAAGCCAAAATTAATAAACAACGTTCAGCAAATCGTGAATCGGGTTAGGTCGGTGCTGTTCTCTGTAAACACGGGGTAGTTGGAGAGGGTGTGGTGTGCAGTGTTACGAGTTGTTGGCAGCGCAAACGGGAACTGCAGCCAGATGGATCAACGCTAGAGAAGACGTTTTGAAACTGAAAGTCGTGTCGTGGAAGAAATACAGAAAAAACCCCGCCTCAACAACAAGGAGAATATTGAACATGACGCGAATTGAACGCTTCTCGTTTCAATTTTTCGCAACTGGTGTTGTTTGGCAAAGCTTAAATAGACTATAAATATTAAGGATACATCGTTCCTTTTCTTGATTCTTGAACAGATGAGTGACTCATTAATAAATGCATTAAGTGTTCTAATGTTAAAGTTTGATAATACTATTCTGCACGAAACTGCTATGCTCAGCTGAATGTATTCATGGTAATCATAGAATGTTCATGCTCTCTTCAAGAGAATGTTGTCTCATTGGGAGAATGAGCAAATCCTCTTATTCGTAAATGATACTTGACCCAGTAAGGAAGGAAGAACTCTAGAAGAACAAAACCCAGTGACGTAAACCGAATGCACTTTAGGGATGTTATGAAAGTGATACCTAACAA
>AXCM01000548.1:0-63253 GCA_000473375.1 Anopheles culicifacies | reverse complement strand
CAGTTTACTTCATTTTTCCCGATGCATTTTATGGAATTTGCACAAGCGCAACATTGAGCGAACCGTTTTATGATTGTCAAACATGTATTCAACATGGCGGCCACCAGCTGTTACTTGCCTGGTTTGCTCTTGATTCATTTTGATTTGAACTTCTTTGGAAGCATAAAAAACAATACTGTGTGCAGCTGCTGTCCGAAGAAAAAGTGCGTCTAGCAAAAGTAATTTCTCTCACATGCATTCCTAGTAGATGCAGTACAGTCCATGTGTTACATCGTTAAAAGATTTACTCGAAGTGTAGCGAATGATAATCGATCAGCTTCGTCCGCGGAGTTGCTCGCGATTTTACAGCATCGCCGTCGCACTGGGCTTTGTGTGATTTGGGACCTTTGGAAGAAGGTCGCAGTAGTGTTTGTCGTGAGGGTGTGTAGCAAACGCTGTTTGAAGCAGTGCACTTTTTACATTGTGGCAGAATAGTGTCGTTCGCGAAACATGGCTTCGCCTATGGGCTTCTGCTCGGATCTTTGCGGGGCTGTACCCTATATTACAGCCGTGGTGTGGTGCGAATGGTGAAAAATGTAGTGTCTGTTTACTCTGCAGTCCTGGTCGTGTTCTTCGTTCCCGGTACCTCCGTCCCTTAGGCCTTATCTCCTTGTTTAAGGTCCGGTTGGTGTCGGGAAGAATCGCAGTGCGGCGATTCTTGTGCCGTCTGCTGCTGTTCCTCTTTCCGTCTTCTCTTCTTCCTTCGCTGCTGCTTGTCCGGTGTCGTAGTTCGACGGCCTCGTTCATACCATTCCATTTCGCTGCCACGAGCACGCGCGACAGCAATCTTCTTGGTGACAGTGTGTGTGAGCGAGAAAGCGTTGTGATCCGAGCAGCGCACTAGCAATAATACTAAAAACATCAACGGCAGCGCGATAGTGCCAGCGACTTCCAACAGAAAAGGGTGCGAAGTGCGACAAAACGATAGCGCAGGAGCGCCCTTTCCGTTGATTGGAGCAAGTGAGAGACGAAGAGCAAGAGCTGTTTGCCGGGATGAGTTTGTACGTGTGTTTGGTCCGTGTGTTCAATGGAAATTGACAATTTGTGGGAAGGCAGCAAATGTGAAAAGAAAATCTACAGTCTGCACAAGCGAGGTGCAATTTCCTTGGCCCGACAGTTCATCTCTGCGCGAAATGAATGCGGATCTCGTTTTTCACGGAAAGTTTCTTGCTGTCACTTGCAAAACGCGCCCTGGCTGGTGAATCTTTTGTGGAAAAAAGTGTTTGCCTTATTGGGGGCCTGCTTTGGTCTGTTTGGTCGTGCGTTTGTACGCGCGTGTGTGTATGTGTAAAAAGTGCGATAGTGCACAGTCGTTGGTGTTGGCTATTTTCGGCCATTCTAGTTAGATGCGTGTACAAGTATTTGTGCAGTGTATCTCGTGTAAGTGCGAGCGTGCGTGAGTTTTCCGTGCTATGCGTGTTTTCACACCCCTTTTATAATACGCCGGCATGTTGTTTCGGGCCATGTGTCATCATTACCGAAGCAAACTTGTTTTCTTCGCAATGTGCGTAATGCGATAGTGTGATTCTTTGGTGGTGTTTGATAAGGATCACTTTTCCGGGATATCAAGCAATATTCCAATCGTTCTATTGTAAAGGGCTAACAAATCCGAAATACGTCAAATCCATAAGTGATTGCCTTGATATTTGTACAGCTACAGAGCTGCAGTGAATTAATTACATTCTTCCACCGTGCCAGCTGAGACGTGATAACTTGATGAGCAAAAACATTCAGGTAAACGCCTGAACCGTGCAGAAACGGGCCTACGCGTTACAATTAGTTCACAGACTGGATAAAACATTCGGTAGCACAAAATGTCAACATCGTCAGAAAGGTGCGTACAATCTTCCCATCGGCGAATATACCGATTTCACACAGTCTTATTCTTTCCGGCTCCTCGTTCACACCAATACCACAACCCATAAACGAAATGCGTTCTGCGTGCGCCGATTCATAGTTGTTTGTCGCGACTGTTATGCTCGAAGCGGTTTCCGATTTGTTGATAAGTTTTGTTGGTCACTTTTGCTTGAAAAGAACGCAAAAGTACCCATAGCATAGCATATAGCAAAAGTAAGGAACTCATAGCATAAGCACAGTTGCTATAATGTCCGCAAATTTATCTTGTTTTAAGTTTTTTCTTCCCAAAATCACTATCAAAATCAATATCCTTCCATCATTTAGTATCAAAATAAACGTAATGTTAGTGTTCCATTTGCCTGGTTTTCAATAACTGTTTTTAATTAATTTTGTTCTTAATTTATTAATCTGACAAACAGGGTCGAATGGGTGGAAATCATCGAGCCCCGAACAAAGGAACATATGTATGCGAATCTGACTACAGGCGAATGTGTATGGGATCCTCCTGAGGTAAGTGAGCTGCTAGAATCATACCACCTGCTCAAGTTGTACTGTTAGTATATCACAGTATTAATAGTATAAAGATTAAATATAAAAGAAGCCAGTTGTTGTTCTATCGTCATTACGAATAAGTTATGGGCCCAGAGAGCTTGATTTCGGTGGTACTTCTTCTTGCTTGGTGTAACGACATATTCGGTCATGCCGACAATATTATAGCTTGCTAGAGTTATTGATACTACGTAGTTGGATAGCCAGTCATCACTACGGGGGAATGGTTCAGATGAGATTTTAACCTCGGTCCTATCGTGTATAAATTATTATCATGTGCGAGTAACCCGACCAGCTCGGAAAGCTTTATTAATGCTCTGTAACGCGTATGAAAGGTCCGGTATTACGCGCAAAGATGATCTTCTACAATGATTCATTAGAAAATATAAGCCAACATCAATATCAACGTGCTACGGGGTGTATAAGAGTACTCTATAAAGCTATAGAGCTTTGGTGTGGCGAAAACTGAATATTTTGCACTTACGAGTTTTTGGAACGAAGATGCAAATAGTAATTGTCGAGTGTGTTTTGACTGGCTTTGACGAGGATATAAAAGAAGACTGGTTTTATGATAGATCAGCGAATTGTATACTGATGTACCCGATGAATGTACCCGTTGTAGCTCAACCCAGTTACGTAAACATTGTATCTTTGTAATTCTGCTTCTTAAGAAATGTGGTTTATGTGGCCGACACAGTGGCGGATTAACCTATGGCCGGAGTTGGCGGCCTCGTCGTTCAGCGGGAATCCCCTCACCTTTTAATCATGGACCAAGGAGTGAAAGTGTTGGTGGCCTCAACTGCCATTCCGCCCCCAAAGAGCTTGAACCGCTAATGGGTCAACATCCATGAAGATGTTACGAATCCATGAAGAATAACGTCTTATTCGAAAATCAACTCGATAGATTTTGAGAATACCTTCTGAAAGATATGTTATGGATTTACATAATTTATTCTTTGCTCACTTCTTACCACTCTTTTCGTAGACTGTAGTACTGCTCTTTTAGTAGACTTTACTACCGAATTATTGGATTAATTTTGAATACGTAGTCGAAGAGCAGTGGTCTTACCGACTGTATGACTGATGCCGTTATCATTACCCTTACCGCCTGCTTCTCATCTAAAAAGAATCATGTATTGCTTTTTTTAATAATGTATAAGATATTAATTTCCTACCGATTATCTTTGTAAGATAATAGAAAATAGCGTAATTGAAACGGTACGAATGGCTTCCATTATGATTGACAAAACAATTTACTTCAATGTGGTTCTACTTTTGAAGAAAAACCCGATTGAAAAGCAGCCTGTAGCTGAGCAGCCAGGTATGATTACTTAAACACAAAAACCAACAAGATTCACTTCAGTTTATGTGAGTAAATCAGCACAAGCGGGGCAAATGGCATCGATTCACATTCTACGGTACAATGGACAGGGTTTTTCACTTCAGCTCGTCATATGTGTGCCAAGAATGAGACATGAGGAGGAATAAAATACAGTTCTCCAACGGAAGCATCCAAGGATGACTGGAAAGTGAAATGTCAAAAAGAAACAATGCTAATATTGTTTATTTTGCCTTGCTATGCGAAACGAGATGATTATCTTCTCCAAAAATATAGCGTTAATAATAATGAGATCGTTGATTGTTTGGGTTTAATTGAAAAAAACGCAGATTATTTTATTATCAATTTTTATTCAGGTAATGATATTTTAATGTAAGCTATGCATCTATGCAGGCTAAAGAATATAATTTTGTTTTTGGTTTCATATTGGCTTATCAATTGGATATTTGGAAGCACTTAGATAACGGAGCCGGTCTTCAAAAGCAGGGACGGGGTTCGAATGCCATCCTTAACCTTCCCCTCTACGCATTACTGACTATCCTGTTGCGGGCAAATCCAAGTCACGAATGCCGGAAATGGCAGGTCTAGAACTCTCGAGGTGGTTGACCATAGAAGAAGAAGAAGCAGGAATAGTTATTTAATTTAGCCTCATGTAGCTGAATAAAATCCACCCTATCTACTAGGGTGGGACCATTCCATTCCCGATAACATTCGAACGGTGGTCGACCAAATGGTGTAGAAGATGGGAAAATACAGGTAGTGGAATCAATTTAGTTTAGGCTGTTGTTAGCAAAAAAATATTAAAATAGTAAAAGATAACGGAACAAAAATGCAAACTAAACGTAGCTAAAGTATTACCGAGAGAGAAAACAACGCTTATATATTGTTTTCATTTTCTTAATCAGTACAATGTATGATTGCTTGTCATTTTGTATAATTTTTACAATTGAATATTTAAAATTAAATCTTAACTATCGAAGAATATGTTTCAATGTTGCGGTGCAAACCGGTCTTTATTGGATATCAAAGATAAACGATTACTACAGTTGCAGTATTTATCATGTTTTATAAAGTCTTTCTGTTGATCTTAATTTGCTGTAATGTTTCTACAATCCTCCAATCATGGACATGCTCAGGGCATGTTCAGTAGAGAAAAGCTCTAATAGAGTGTACTTGCAGTGAGAGTGCATTACATACATGGTGCAATGGGGCATCATTGTAACGTTTCACTTTTGCTGTAATTGTTCGAGCTTTTTATATTGTTTTCCAAGCATTGTTGTGTGCTGGCGTAACAAACATGCTGAGCTCAAGAGATGTACAGAGCTTAGAAACGATCGTTTTCACATTTTCTTTAGGGTTCTTTAGAGCATCGTTTCACTTGCATGTATTTAGTATTGTAACGAGATGAAATCTTCATGAAAAAAAGAGCATGAAATCTTTAAATGTACATAGAGTGATGCTAATGAACGAAAGTTCCTCTGCGTTGTGAGGATTTGCATCTTTTGACCTGAAACGATTGGTAAATCTCGTGATAAAATAATTTACATTGTACAGAAGCAACACAGGTTAAGTAGTTTAATTTATTATGACATCATCATGACAATACAATATTGGCAAATAATAGGAAATTTGAAACATGTAAGTTACACATAAGTATGTGTCAATAATGGAAATGAACAACATTGCGATTTGTGAATATTCTCATTTTAGATGCTTTTCATAGCGATTGTTTCGCGAACAGAAAATATCGCAGTTGAATTAGAAGAATTACCATCAAAAACCTTGGGTAGTGTTTGTTTACCTGCGTCATATGGTATTGTTGCAGGTTGATATGGCTATTTCTTATTTCTTAGTCATCGTTTCGTCTACTCGCAAACAGTTTAGTCTGCAGTCTAACGCAGCGGGGTAAGGCAAAATGTTGTATTGACGTACGAAACAATAGTTCATTTATGAACAACAACTTTGTTAGGCGTCGGTAAAGCATACGCACTATTTGCACATTTTCCTCAAGGTTAGCAAAATTTTAAACAATTTGCACACGTTTTGCATTTTTAAGAATAAGTAAACTGCTTTAGTAAATACGCTTAAAGGCTTTTGTTTATAAATGGTGATGCTTTTTATGGACCGAATATGAATAATTTCATTTCATTGCAATATGAATTAATAAAAACTAATTTTCGCAATGGACAGAGCAACATTGTGCATAATGATTCATTTTTGCATAGGCAACAATTTACATCTCAACAAGGAACTAATTAACATGAGACGCAGAACTGCAAAACATGACAGGAAATAGCTCATCAAGTGAATAAAAAGCTAAAACCGTCTAAAACAAGAACTGGTTGTGCTAGTTATACCACATAAATTTAATGCGTTTATGATATTCCAAATGCGATGACATCATTCCTAAAATGTCGTTTGCCTGGCAAATATTTGTGATTAAGGTTCAAACGTTGAACCGTCTATGTCATGCTTATTTTGATTAGGAATATTACCAAATTAACTTCGTTCAACGCATTCTTCAATTAAAATCTAATATGAGTAATGAGCAAGTGCTTTTAAGATTGGTTTGAATATTCTTTGTATTATTCGCTATTATTATTGTGCAGTTATAATATAAAATCTTGTGCATTGTTAAATTGGCTAACTATTCGCAAGACACCTTTTCCGAATAACACTAACAACACATTCCAGCCGTATGTTTTTAATCCAAAGTGTTATTGCTATTTTCATTATCTATTGTTTTGTCTTATCTTATTCTTTTCTCATCTTATCTTATACAGAACACTTTGTTCAATTAATGTGAGATTTTAAAAATATCTGCGGAATTGTTCCCATCAGTTATCAAATATTTTGATCCCATATGAAATTGTACTGCTGGTTCATGCGTACTAACACCCATGATGATGAATCGGATCGATTGGATACTCTCGATAAGATTTGGTGCATCTTCAGAAAATTGGATGGAAAATTGTACGAATCAATAGAGAGTGCTTCATTTGGTAGCGATAATCGTTTTTTCCCTACTCGTTTTCTCGGTCAACAATCAACAACCACTTCTCCATTAGCTGAAGCTATGTGTGTACCAGCAATGATCAATCCACATTGCTTTTTCCAGATGTTTATGTAAACATTCAGCAAAAATAAACCACACAGCGGTACGAGTGCGCTTTCGCCAGTGTGCGCCATTGACGTGCTGCTATATTATGCGAGTATGCCGTTGCAACAGAAGATATGTGTAGTACCTCAGATGGAATGGTCCGCATGGAGAAGAGTTGTCTGTGCATTTTTTACATCTTGATGAAAGAGCAACCAAAAACAAAAACGGAACAAGCGGCCTAGTGTTGGTTGCAAAATTTTACCGATAAAAAAAACGTCGGGTCTTGTCCGCCTCACCGTTTGACCGAAGTTGCTATTATGACTGGGCCAGCATCTTTTCCGTCCGATTTCGATTCTCGTCTGGAAAGAAAGGCAAAGAAAGCACCAGCCTTAATTGAATGTTGTTATTATAGAAGTATGTAATTGTGATTGCAACTCAAACTCAAAATTGCTTTGACCTCGAATTCTTCTTAGGAAGAATGCTCTCGATCGAAGGTGATGGTGAAAATTATGCCATCCTAAATATGGCTGTGAATGCAGCATTGAACATATTGAAAACGTTTATAGTACGAACATGATCGTATGTCGTAAACTAATCTGTAAAATACAATTTTATACAAATACTTTTGTTTGTTTATAAAGGTCAGATCGTCATGTGAGTTTGACTACCGTAGTTGAGCTAAATGTTAATGTTTCAAGCATATAAAATTGAACAGAAAATGGCTTTATCATGAACAATTATAACTGAAGCACATTCATCGTCTACAACAGTCTTTTTTTGCAGAAACTGCTCAGTTTAAATTGATATGATGTTCGGCATAATAAGTCCAAGTGCTCACATTTGTATGATGTTTTCACATCATGTTCGATTGTAATGCACACATCTATACACCTTTCATATGCAGCTACCATGCAATAGTAATAGTAACAGTAGTAAAAGAAAACACACTAACAGTTACTAATCTATAATCTTACGTTTTTACTCGCTAGGACGAAAAGGAAGAGTTTGTATGACTCGTACTTGTCCGATAATTCAAAGTTGTCCCATTATAAGTTTCCTGAGTTGATCATCATGCTACAGAAAATGTTGAATCGTTATGTGTCTTGGATTGCAGTAAACGGCGAGCGGCCATGCATTTAGTGTAATGAACGGAAGGACTGCTTCGGTAGGGCCGGATATTAATACAACAACTATTAGACGCTCCAAGACGGTCCAAGTGAAGTGAGAAGGCGAAAGGAGCATTTTCCAGCATAACGGAGCTGATGCAATGATTTCGAAGACCTCAGACGTTAAGATCTACTAAAAAGAAAAATTGCAAAACGTGTGACTGGTTTCTTTACGACAGCCGCTGGTCCATATAGCAATGATAAGAAAGGGAAAGCAAAACAGTGAGGAACACGCTTGACAGTTGTAGTTCATTTATTTATTCATATTAGTATGAGTACGAAGAATCGTTAATACATATAACATTTTCTAGATTTACTCTACAATACAGGAATTGAATTGATTATCATGTTTGTGAAAATAACAATAATGTATAATAGTATCGCTTTATGTAAAATATGGTATATTTGCTCTTGCCATCGATACATATTAATAATTGATCTCCTAGCACTTGCTTACGTTCTTTGCCATGTTTCGATTGTTCATGTTTTACCAAATTGGTCATTTTATTTCCCTTTCTATTCTGAAATAATTCAATCGTACGAGTGTGCGTCTACGTGTCGAAACGAAGACGAACTGAGTGGTCCGACTGATTCGAATTGTAGGCGATCAATTGGGTTCGGTTGCGTTCGACATTAACTTTATTGGCACGCTGTGCAATGCTAGCGGTTTAATGGGTAGCACTCACTGTACGGTTATGGCTGTGACCGCTAAAAGAAAAGACGAGCAAACCGTTAGCGACCGACCAACTCGGAAGGTTGTCCACCGCAGGGCCTACTCACTTGCCGGTTGTGGTCTTCATGTGTTTGTTATGGTTGGTTGATTTTTTTTTTATTTCGAGCTCTTTGTTTTACTTTGGATCGGTAAAAGTTGGTCAGCTAGTCATGATCTCCATACTTATGAACCTTTGAAAGGCCCTTGCAATGGTGGAAACTAGTATTTCGTTCGCTCTATGGACAGTAACACCTTGAGACGTACCCTTTCTACGGTAAATGAATAAAAAAAATCGCTGGTATGCTCTAGTTGCTGAGGAACGAATAAATAATGGCATTAATTTTTATTGCATTTTATTTGTCCTACAATCATAATCTACAATATATTGTTTGGAATTGGTAAATATGCTATAAACCAAACTAAAAACCTATCTCAACCTACCTCTTGAGGTTGTAGTGCCATATCAGAAGATGAATTATTGTAAGACTTTAAAGGCAACTGTTATGTACCATGTTTTGTTATTCATTTTTTATTCACAACGCCACATTGGTGCTCATTTCATTATAACTTATGTAAAATCAAACTACAATGTTCTGTACTGCTTGTTGCCAGCTCTGTGTGAGAGTGATTTAATGCAACTTTTCAATAAAACGACCGATAAGAGGAAATAAAAATGATTACGTACAATTATCGCTTGATATTGCCCTGCGAGCCTGCAAATAGTAAAAGATGTGAACGATTGATTATGCCATTGTGTATATAGAACAAAAGTGAAATGGCTAAGCGATCCATAATAAATACAAATTTCAACGATATTAAGCTAGCTGCACTATAACTAACCAATTGATAATTTTCGAACATTTGTTCCAAGTACTAGCTGAGTTTACACTTGTAACGTTTACACATAATTGTAAGATAATATTAAAATAATCAAAAGCTAATGCATCCAGCATGAGGTTTTTAAAATTCGTTTAGTTGATATTACATTTTAATAGACTAGTCAATATAGTCAACGGGCTTGTTGAAAATATTCCACACATTAATGATGAGTTATGAAAATTTTAGTAAAATGCAAATATAATTTTATTGGCAAAATATTTAATCATTTTCTTCAAACACATAACCACAGATACATGTATGGGTTTTTTTTTTTAATTTCGACAAGCTTTTTATATTGCTATCCGGTGCACCGACACCATCAACCGAACGGAAGTAATGAATTATTTTCCGTTGCTGCCACTGAATACTCTTAAAGTTGGCTACTCATAGACTTTCAACCGTGTCCATACGAATTGGACTTGGAACTGGGGTTTTCGCTGCAATCGTCCTTTATAAATATTAATGTGGCGGAGCGGCCATTGACAACCTCAGAGAAGGATGTCGGTAACGCATGGCTTAACGTCGTCGAGATAATGCGGTGTTTGCTTCCTTGTCCAAATCATAACGCTCTTGTTGTGTCTGTACATGTTACAGAAATTGTGCATTGGTTCAATTTTCAAATGATTTCCACTACAATGTCTATGCTGTCTGTTGTACAACTTCACATTGGTACGCGATAATTAACAAACATCAAATGTGTTGTTTGGCATTATTTATTAAAACATTAAAAATGTTGCCTCATTCCCGTCAAATCATGAAGAGTTTCTTAAATAAACAGTTTTATGTGTAATGGGACAACTCTTCCGTCGTATTCGTACTTTTCGTTTTTTTGAATATTATTTTTGATTTTGGAAAAAAACGTGCAAACTGAAGGTTTGATGGTATTACTCATCCCAACTGCAGCTCTTGATCGCAAACATGTGTGACCTATGCTGTGATGACACCATTAGGACAGCACG
This sequence comes from Anopheles culicifacies, assembly GCA_000473375.1. Lineage (NCBI taxonomy): Eukaryota > Metazoa > Arthropoda > Insecta > Diptera > Culicidae > Anopheles > Anopheles culicifacies. The sequence continues at coordinate 52,653 of AXCM01000548.1, read as the reverse complement.
GCCAGTACTGTAATGTGGAACAAACGGAGCTAATCTGAAATGAGACAACCCCAGTGGGAACATAAATAACACACAATATGGAAAGGAAAGACAGCAGAACCGTTTTGGGCATTAGAGGGGCGAAAAAAATATAAAAACATGTGCGCCACCAACGTGCGGGAACATAAGCACCAATACAAACATATGACTGCGGTCTACGGTGCGATTCACCGTGATTTTCGACGTGTGCGACACGAAGAAAGCATGCGTACCCTCATTGACTGTGGTATTATATGGTTTGATCACCACATACTTTCCGTTGGCTGAATTTTTGAATAACGCTTTATTTAATGTGATCGTAGTTCGTTCGCTTTGAGACTTTAAAATTCTGTGTTACCACCAGTCGCTGCCAAGTTGGGCTTATCCCGGGTGCATAAAAATGAATGCACTTTATATACAAGATGTTACAGAGCTCAGGTTGGTAGAATAGGAAACGGCAGCTGTTTGTTACACTTCCTGTGGTGGATGGATTTGATGTGACGAGTATGAATACCGAACACCACAGCCCGGTTGATTTAATGGTGGTGTTATATTTTGTTGGTGCTGCACCTTACGCTTACGTACGCTTCCTCTATTTGTTTGGCATGTGCGGGCAGTTTCAGGAAAATGTAAGATCGGATGTTATATGGTATAAAAAATAGCAAGTTGGTTTTCTCTCTTCTTGTTACCCTGGCGCATATTCTCTTGATGTTTTCCTGGAAATTTGAGCACGTTCTAGAACTCCACCAAGGACATACTTACCATTTCATTCATTCGTTTTGTTCTGAATCACTTGAACCGAAATGAAATTCGATCGTATGATTAATCATACGTTTTTCACTGTATAACCAGATACTTCCACCACAGGCAGTGGTCAATTTATTTTTAGTTTAATTTGTATCGTTTTGGGCATGATGCTAAATAAAATGTTACATGGAATGGTTACAACAAGAATGGCAAGGAAAAGTAACAATCCTTTTACTGCAATTGTCACGGTTATAGACCTTATTGCTGGTATTTTCCGTAACAGTCCGATGTATACTCCAAGAGCCTCCTGATAGTTCAAAGTTCAATCACAGCGTCTAAAACGTGGTATTGAGATTAAGAAGTATTTTTTTGTTTCGAATGTTGTTACACCTTTGTTATTGCCTAATGATTGCTTCCTTCTTGTGCTGTAATTCAATAAATGATTTTCGGTTACAATCACTGATCTATATAGGTGTAATGCCCATCGCAACGCAACTCTTATTGCACCGTGGAAATTGCATTACCTAAGTGACCGCAATAGACGGATCAAATCAAATTCGTACCACGCATGACTTGCAAGTACAGTTACGTTTGTAGGGTGGGAATAAATTGTTCCACTTTGCATAAAAATGTATCAATCCGTGTTACCAAATTTTGAGCGATTATTTCTGTGTGGAGCACGGAATGAATTATTATTACAAGGAAAAGATGCAATGAATCATTAGGTCTTCGACTACATAATGTCCGTTTCCTTTTTTTTAAACAAAAAATGTAAGTCATTTTATCATAAATAATGTTGCCATCATTTTACCTTTTTGCCACCTTGCAGGGAAGTTTTATATACTCTAGTACTAATTTTGTATATTTTATATAGCGGTAAAATAGGAATTCAGTGTCCTCAAACTTTTTGGTCGTTCCTTACGATTGCAATCTTCAAGGTTGAAGTTATCATTTTTGAAACGACGGATTCACCCTCAGTATCTTGATCCACCTTAAGCAATATTTCCGTTTACTGTCGCTTTCCAATGCATTGAAGCTGCCTTTTTCTGGTTTAAATAAAAAATATGCCTCCCTCATCATTTATAAGTATAAGTATGCTTTACCCAACATTTGCTAACCAGCGGGTATCTCCAAATTACGCAGGATATGTTCCGAAAGTTGGTGAATTATGCCTGCTCAGATCGATGTTAAGGGAAACGGGAAATAATCCAATAGCTAGTTCCCTCACTCCTATAGTTTCTCACTCCTGTTTCCCTGTCCATAGGACTGGTTATCCTGTTGCAGGTCAATACCAACCATAGAACCTAGAAATGACTCGTCCTCTCATTCCTTTGCGCCACACGCGGTTCTTTTCATCTGATCTCTGGGTGTAAGTACTATCTGAATTAATTTCGGTAGACTACTTGTCTTGACCTGCGTAAGGTTGATGTACCCGTACATCGTGCATATTTGAAATCGTCCAAAATTTCACCTACCTTAGTCAAAGGTCAACATCTACAATAACATGTAGATGATGAGATACGTGCTAAGATGCTGGCCGTCAACCGGTCTTTCTACAGTCTCAGGAATCTTCTCAATCCTCAATACACACGGAAAGTTCTCAGAAGGATTTTTGGCATCGCATATGTGGAAGGACAGCAGGGGATCCTCTCTTATGAAAAGCTCTAAAAGTTGAACGATAATCTCACTATAGTACGACGAATTAGACTCGCCATGCTCAGTTTGGCTGGTCATGCAAATGGCACCGGGCGACGCAGGTCGTTAAGTAAACATGGTCACAGGAGCAAATTAATGTGGAATGATGGCGTTGAAGTGTCTGGCATGAAAGCCAGGTTAATGGATCGGAAGGCGCTCGGCCGAGAGCGGTTGGGAGGAATCCTGGAATAGGTCAAAATCTATTCGCTGTAAGTGGTTACAGCGTCGGATAAGTAAGAAAGTATTAAGACAGATTCGATAACCTACTGGACATGGCTGTCCTTTAGGAACTACTGACTTTTTCATTGAAGCCTTCCGGAATGAATTGCAGATCGTGCCAATGGTTTTGGCAAGGCGTCCGTAGAACAGGTTCTGCCTCTTATCCTTATACTTAGAGGGGTTCGGTTAATGTGAAATCTGTTTCGTAATAATAGCGTAGTCTGTTGATACTTGAAACAGGCGGACCGTCCTTTTGTTTAAGCCCCAATACCTCTTTAAGACCTGGTAATATTTATTGCGGGGCCCTTGGGTGTTATTTGTTTAATATGAAAATAATTTACTATGGTTTACGTGATGTCATTGTGAAATGTGATTTGTAAAACTATTATATACACATTTTAACATATCTCATTATTTACTATACTTGTTTCACAATTGTGGTAATATACAACTGTTACAAACTACAACTGATTGTTATGATAAATGACTATGAAAATTGAATTGATTGCATTGATTTGCTTGTTACTAAACTAGTGTGATATTTTACATTTCAGGGCGTCACTATCAAGCGAACAGATGCTTCGCAATGGTGGGAGCTGTTTGACACAAATACCTGTCGATTTTACTACTATAATGTCGCCTCACAGAAAACCGTTTGGCATCGGCCGCAGAACTGTGATATCATCCCTCTGGCCAAGTTGCAAACCCTGAAGCAAAACACCGACCCGAGCGATCGGAAAGATGCGACACTACCGCATCATCACCATCATCACCACCACCATGGTACAGGAAGTGGTGGCAGCGCAGGTAGTGGCATTGGTGGTCTTGGCGCGCTCGGTAGTGCATCAAAGCTTGGCGGCAGTGGTACTGTAGGTAAATCTTGCGGGCATCGAACGGCAACCGGCGTTACAGATTACCGTGATCGAGACCATCACCATCGTAGCTCCAGCTCGGGCCACCGTCGTGGTGGCGGAGGCGGATTGGATCAACGCAGCAACAGCGAGCTGCTAGCCAGTCCGCAAGGAAGACACAGTCTTCAGCATAGGTAAGTTTCACCGGCACAGCGTGATACTGCTTTCACGATACTTATTCTATAGATCACTGTACTGTGTTGCGGCAAAGAACGATTCGCTCACAGTTCTTCCTGCACCTGCTGTTGTAACCAGCAACGTGTAATTTTGATCCATATTTCCTTTTGCTAAAAATGTGCTAGTTTCTTGTAATTTTCTCGTCGTCTGTAATTGGCTATCTTGCCCGTTTTATCATCGTTGTATATCGAAACGTGTGTGGTTACGCGTATTTTGCTTAGCTATAAATTAATTACAACTATACTTAGTTTTATTTTTAATTACGTTAGTTTTGTCCTTATGAAGTACTCGTCCATTGTTTATGTGCTGTTCCGTGTTTTTTTTTTCAAATAGTTGTTTCTTTTTTCCTTTTTTTTCTTTTTTCGGTTGCCTCTCCTTTCTTCATGCGCGAATTCGCTTCTTCGTCCGCCTTCCTTTTCATCGTCGTTGTTCCCGTCTTCTTCTGGCATTCCGTCGAACGGACGTTTCGATCGATTATATTTGTGTAATTTGCATTTTATCTTGTTTTACGTAATATATTGGATATTCTTTTTGCGTATTGATTTGCCGGTTTCTTAAACATACAAATATCCATTATTTTGAATTTCTTTTTTTGCATTTGAAACATTTGTTCTCTCCGTATCTATTAATTATTGGTTGCGTTCTGTGATATGTTCGTAAATTATTTTACGATTTATTTTAACCCTTGTTTGAACTATTACCCTGATCGATGTATGTACCGATGTACCGTTTGGCTTCCATGCTTTCCGCTATACTTGCCTTTGTTTGTGTGCGTGTGTATGTGTGTTATGCAAATCCTTTTTGAATGGCATTTTGTTTGCTTGTTGGTACATATGTTTTCCCGAACGATCCTAATTGTTACGCAATACTATCACACTGCCATCACCGACATTCCCTCGCAAACACTACCGTGAAACGCAACACACATTTCACAATGTGTTGCCATTGCTCCTTTACTGGTTGATGGTGGAATCTGTTTGCGGTTGTAATCAGATTACCACCGAAAATCTTAACCTCTCCGTTGGCTGATGGTAACAGCCATGCCTCGATTAGTCGACTGGATTCGCACAAATTTTGCAGACACGGCCACCAGTCGAGTGGTGGTATATCCGTGCCATCTTCTGGTTCGGTTCGAGGCAGTCAGCGCTATCCGGCCAGCTATCAGCATGGCCATCTGCATGCAGCTCAGCAACATCATCAGCGGTTCCATCATCACCATCATCCCGACAGCTCAGTCAAATCCTCCGAAGGTAGTCTATCCGGAAGTTACCGGCGACTGCACGGTGGTGCTGCAAGCAGCGTTCTTGATACTGGAAACAGCCTTCTTCGGTATGGCAGTAGTTCTAGCGGTTACATGACGAATGGCCATAGCAGCGGTGGAGGCAGTGGCACGGGTAGTAGAAAACACAATCCTGACAGTAGTAGCGGGTAAGTGCATGGAACGCGATGAAATAGATAATTAGTCGGACGGATTAGGAAGTGGGGGAGGTGGTGGTGTGTGCAGTGAAATGTAGTATTTTTTATCTGTGTATGTTTGTATGTGTGTGTGTGTGGGTGTGTGAGTAGTTATGTAATGAATGTAGCATCCGCTATCATATTCACCAGTAGCAATGTATGCATGTGTAGTGTCGTCTGCATGTTTCTATTGGCAGCTAACATATTGTAAACTCAAATATGATTCAATTCTCACAGTAAATGGTCCAAAATTAATTCCACTACATCCATCATCCAGAATCATCACACAGAGGAGCGCTAACGGAGGTGGTGGTGATGTGTTTTTTTGTTTTATTTAATGATCGAGTAAATACCGAGCAACTGCCCACTTCAAGTGACTAATAACGATCGCACATGTTTATGCGCTCTTTTTCTAGCTACCGTATGCTACAGGAAAGTTCCAGTTCTCACAACATTCCACACTCGGTGGTAGTCCCTTCGCCTTCAGCATCAACGGCTGCTGTGTCTGCAGTAAGCAGCAGCGAAAAGCTAGCCCTTGGACAATTGCATCATTCGTCAGCACTGCCCCCACCTCATCAAATGCTGTCATATTCGATCTCAAATTCATCGGATCTGGCTGCGGCCGGTAGCCTATCGTCACCTTCACACTCACTGAGCACGCCGCAGTTCAAAAAGAAGTTCATCCATGACGGCGGTGTCGGAGGTTCCTCATCCAAATCGTCCTCGAAAGATGGCAACCTAGTCGGGGGAATGGTATCAAAGCACGAAAGCTTCGATTATGGTGGCAGTAAGTGATGGTTCTTCTTAACCAAAGTGCATTCATCGTTGTGCGGTAGATATGTAGATCTAATTGAATTATATAATGCCATTACAGATCCTGGTGCATCATCCATCTCGCTTACACGATCTGGTAGCTTTCTTTCGTCCGCGGGCATAACCAGTGGCGTAGGTGGAGCTATTGGTACTCCCATTTCATCCCGGCCGTACGGACCTTCGGGAAGCGGAGGTAGTCATCATTCTTCCAGTGGTTCTCATAGGAAAGGTAGCTTTGATGGGAACGGCGGAAGTGGTAGTGCAGGAGCAGGTACTGGTGGCAGTGCTGGTGGTGGTGGAGCTGCAGGGGGAGCGGGAGGAGGAGGAAGCGATGATTCAATGCATGAAAAATATTTTAAATCTGTTGAAAACACGCCGATCACGCGAAGACGTCACACCACATCCTCTAAATCGCCCTTGCAGCAACAGAAGCAATCAAGCGATTCTAGTCCCCAGAGTCCAATTAGTCCACAGCAGCAGCAGCAACAGCAAGGAAAAGTGCAACGGCCGTCAGCTTTGTCGGTGGAGTTATCTTCCGGTAGCAGTTACCAAAACAACGGCAGCAACAAATCTAGTCACAAAAATAGCAATACGAACAGCAGCAGCAACGCGGCAGGTGATCGTCCCAGTGAACTGCTTTACAATGTCGATGGTTCGGTAGCAAAAGCGGACAAATATCTCGACAAAATGAAGCACGATCATGCCGGAAAAATATCTCCCGGTGCGGTGTCAATGGGCGGAAAACAATCTCCTTATCCGCCCAACATTCCAGCATCCTCTTCCTCTAGTCATCCTATGGAACAAACGAGCGATGGCAGTACCGTCAAGGGAAGTGCGGGTAAGGATCAGTTTTCATTAAACCTGAACCAATCCAACCTTGACCGACACAATCGAGCTCACGATCAACAACAAACGCTGGAGAAAAAGTCGTCGGGATCAACGCACACAGTTGCTTCGAACAATTCAACGACGCACAATGCGAAACATGGAAAGAAGACTAAAAATTACAACAATCACAATACTGCTGGAGGTACCGGGTTCGATTTCGATTACGACAACGGTAATACCTCACCTCTTTATTGCAACTGGGGCAAGGTAAGACAAGCGTAAAAAGCTATAATGATATTATCGCAATGACTCGGTGTTATGAGACTAACCAACCCCCCTGTATGACAATTTCTTTGCAGGACATGCAGGAGCATTTGCTTCCTTTGCAACACTACATTTTAGAACAGGCGAAACTGTCGGGTTCTTACGGACTAGGTGATTTCGACTCTGATTCATTTCACTCCGACAGCCAATCAGAGCATTCTTTCTCGGGGCACGAGCCGGACAATGAGGACTCCGATCATTCTGACGGCCACGGCGATTATTTGGCCCATTATCCTTACGAAGAGTACGGTGCCCGACATGCCCAGGATGGTGGTGTTTCATACTATAACTTTGATTTCAATTTTGGCGATCGAGACGAAAAGGAAGACATGTAAGCATGCCACATGGAATGTTTGCTTTGAGATTGGTGACACTAATTTCATTTTAAAATTCCAGATCCGAAGAAGTAACGGCAAAATTAGAGAGCATGTCAGATCAAATATACAGTCCAGTCAAAAACCATCCGCCATTGCACAAATTTCCGTTGCCCGCATTTCCTGGTGGTAGACAGGGTCTTGAAACTAGTGGCAGCCTGTTGTCTGATGCTGTCGACCGTGGTCCACCCACAGTCCCGATGGGCAGTGGAAATGGTACATTTGGATCGAAAACGTCTTACCTACAACAAATGGTTGCTGCGGCAGGACAACATCAACAACAGCAGCAGCTGGGTGGAGCAATACAGCCACCCCAACAACAGCCACAGCACAAACTCAATAAAGCCACACTGTTGCAGCGATTCCAGGAAAATCTTACGCTAGGAGCATCAGGGCCGGGTGCAGGCAGTAATGGGAAGATAGCTGAGATGGCTTTACTGAAGGAATGTGACATCGAGAAATTTGCGCAGGATAATCTCAATCTACATTCGAAGGGCATTTTCCGCAAAAAATCCTCTGTAAGAGACATGCTCAGTTGGACATCAAACGCCATAAGCCGTCCGATGCTATCGCTAGCGAGAGATAAAGCGGGTAAAAAGATGGCCACCGATCTGTTCAAATTGGTGCAGATATATATGGGCGATAGAAAAGCACGCATTGGTATGAGCTTGAATTCGGTCGCAATAGATATTGTAACAATGGCGATGGGTCAGGCACAGCTTCGGGACGAACTATACATCCAGATGTGCCGCCAGACCACAGAGAATCAGAGTCGTGATTCATTGATCCGTGGCTGGGAGTTAATGGCGATTTGTCTGTCGTTTGTACCGCCATCTCCTACGTTCCAGCCGGCCTTGTTGGGTTATATCAATCGACATCGAGATCCTTCGTTTGCGACCACCTTTCCGGAAGTTGGTAAATGGCCAATTCACGTTCAGATTTCTCATTATGCTACAATAGCGTGCCGTCGGTTGGATCGTATTGGAAGCTCGGGCCGAAAGCAGGCTAAACGACCATCGGAAGACGAGATCAACCAAGCACGCGAACAAATTTTCCGCGATAGTATGTTCGGAAATACGCTTAGCGAAGTAATGGAATTGCAGAAGGAGCGATTCCCGGATCGTCAGCTTCCCTGGATACAAACTACACTTTCCGAACAAGTAAGTGGATTAGATGGCAATCTTAGCGTTATGCTCAACTTGTCTATTTTTCTGTTTCCTTATTGTTTAGATAAAATAAATTTGCAATATAGATCAACTAAATTTATATTCATTATCTCTTTCGCACAGGTTTTACTACTGAATGGGAAGCAAACCGAGGGCATTTTTCGAGTACCGGCTGATGTTGATGAAGTTAATATACTGAAAAACCTTATCGATCGCTGGGAATTTCCAGAAAATAAGGGAACGATGGGTATGCATTCAATGGGATAACTTTAAGGATGAAATGAATGTGCACTGTGGTTTTATAACGATGTAATCAACATGTTTCAGATGCCCACGCACCTGCTAGCTTGCTGAAGCTGTGGTACCGCGAGCTGTACGATCCGTTGATCCCGGATGAGCTTTACGATGAATGTGTTCAAACGGAGGACCCGGTTGAAGCGGCTGCTATCGTAGAAAAGTTACCAAAAATCAATAGATTGGTAAGTCTGCGCAATGTTTATCATTGTGCAATCAATCCACCGAAACATTTACAAGCCCCTTTTCTGTTTCTTACAGGTTCTCACTTATTTGATACACTTTTTGCAACAATTTTCCTTACCTGATGTTGTCGCTAACACAAAGATGGATTCATCCAACCTTGCAATGGTATTTGCACCTAATTTGCTACGCTGCCAATCGCAGGATCCAAAAGTAATACTAGAAAATGCCCGTAAAGAGATGACGTTTATGCGCACTCTTATACAGCATATGGACACATCCAGTGTGAACTATTTGGTATAGAGTGCGGGAATGATATATCATGGATAAAATAGATTGTACAATTGAGTTGTAACTTTCCCAAATCAAAATAATTATTGAACAGGACAGGCAGGTACCTATTTCATTCGCTGTTGCTATTTCCGGGATTTATAATAACTGATAGAGTAGCTTTGCAGGACGGGTTGATTGGGAACTTTGTCAATGAGGATGTAGTTGTTTTACATCGCAACACTGGCAATGTTTTACTGTTGAATAGAAAGTAATGCAAAGAGAAGATCACTCTTGATAAAAATAGTATCAACTTGAGAGTATAAACCATATTTTGCTGCATCTTTTCTCAACAGCGCACCGTGACGGCAATGCGATGATGCACACAATAGTTTGTGTACTGTTTATGAACCTTACGATGAACTACCTATTATTAACACAAATTAGCCAGTGGTTTACATTGTAAGGGTGTGTGTGTGTGTGATTGGAGCACACTAATGGAAGAATAGTTGGGATAAAACAATTAACATACAATAAAAACGCATGTTTTACACTGCTGCTATATTACGTACAATTTAAAAGAAAAGAGTCGATTACAGTCGCTTTCGGTGATAGCAAATCACTTACAGGAAGGCGTTATATTGTAAAACGCATGAAATAATACAGTTTCACAATAAGCATGCTAAACATCACAGATAGCATACACACACACACACACACACACACACACACACACACACACACACACACACACACACACACACACACACACACACACACACACACTCACATTCAGTCATATAACAAACAAGAACTTTAGACCTCCATATGTTTACAGAAACACTAAAGCTGATGCATACACGAACTGAAATACTGTTCAGTATATAAAACTTATGGCAACATGGGCATCTAATAGTAATAGCTTAACAAACAAGCATAATATCGAAGAATACTGTGCAAACTCACTCTTACTTTCATTGTAAAAGATACAACACAACACCTGTTGGATGGCGTTAACAGTGGGCAGAAGTTTACGGTATAGCTTTTAGGGTGTAGGCGAATATATTACTCCAAACACAAAGAATTGCAGAAAGCACAATTTACAAAAGGAACACACGAAGAACTGATAAGAAAGCAGCACTAAAATATCGAACTCTGCCAAATAAGATCATTGGCTTAATGATGAACAAAACAAAAAGGGTATGATAGGTCCATGCTCTAGAGAAGAGATTTCCAAGTTATTACCTTATTCTTTACGGAAAAGCGTATGAAGATTTCAAACGACGTAGCTAGGGTTTCAGCAACAATTTCCATCTTGTCATAGTTGTTAACGCGTTTCATTAGGTTCTAGGGTTGACGGCGCGCTTCGGTAACGATGTGCACGTGCATCTTATTTACTGCTAATGCCTGATCGATAGTCGTCCTATTCACTTGATAATATTAGGAGCTAGCGATTGTTTTATACCAAAATTAATTATACTTCAGAACAGGCAGCTGCTAATTGTTCTGTTCCCTTGCTCTCTTGTTTATAATAAAAGAGTTCTGTAGATATATTTTTATAATGCGTTCGTTCGAAACCATCGATTTTTATGAATGATTTGAAGTAAATAAGTTAAGCACCATTGCGTTTGTGGGTAGGAGGGTGAATCGGTGAAAAATGTTTTGTTAACCCATGTAAGGTCGAGTACAAAAGAGAATATTGTAACGACAACAGACTCTTTGCTCTCATCGTGTTATGATGAGTTTTACCATCTCCATGGCCTTTCGTGTAACGTACCGTACAGTGCAAAAAAGGCATGATCTTGTTCACCTTAGGTCATAGAAAAAGCAAACAGTGTGCGTCCATGTAGCAACGAGACATGAACGAATCCATTAACTATTTTATGCAGCAGCATACAGCAAGCAAATTTAAACTTACAAAAACAGCAATCAGGCAAACAAATAAACAAACCAACACAGAAGCAGATGCGAGCAAAGAAATGAAGGGCGCCGAACAAATACTGAGATAAAAAAATATATATATATATATATTCTATATTGAGAGAAGTTTAAGTAAAAGAAGCATACACAAACCAATTAATAATTTATTACGAGGAAACTAAAACATAGATGCTAACGAGAGAGAGAAAGAGCGACAGAAGAATGGAAAAAAAGAAATGACATTAACCTGATGCATTATAATGCTAATAAAAAGAACTATGTAAAAATGCGTTTCATAGTCAATTTCTTGGTGTGAGAATCGTTAATTTGTCACTGGTGTACGTGTGCGTTTCGTGCTATACTCCGCAAACTAGTTGCGTTATACGGCACTGGTATCGAGCAATCAGTGTTAATCTGTTCCATGTTTGTATCAGATCTGCGATGAACTGCATTCTGGGAGTGGCAGTAGCACTACTAGTTACGTTTGGTTCTTGTATCACGCACGACGATGATTCGTAAGCAAATGGCTCTAATTTTAGTGTATAGTTATGTGGAGATTACTAGAACTTTTATTGATTTTGTTTATCATTCCTGCATTTGTAGTAAATTTCCGATTGCGGCACTTGTGCTTGCTCGTGGAGGATCAAAAGGCATACCGCTGAAAAATATCGTCGAAATTCAACCTAATCAAACCTTATTGGCTCGAGCTCTAGATACAATTCAACAGTCCGGTGTGTTCAGCTCAATCTGGGTCTCGACCGATCACGAACAGATTGCTGCCGAAGCTAATCGCCATGGTGCAACAGTGTTCGACCGTTCGGCAATGCACGCTCAGGACCATTCAACCTCGTTGGAAGCGACACGCGAATTCCTCGATGCCCACCCGGATGTAGAACATTTCGCTTTGATTCAGTGCACTTCACCATTTCTGCGGGCAGACTATTTGTTGCAGGCTGCTTATCAATTTCGTTCAAGCATTAACAATGCAATGGGAATGTCATCGTGTGCATTCAGCGTCGTACGAAGTTATAAGTTGCGCTGGCGGGAGGATATCGAAAGTGGCCGACTACAGCCGATTAATTTTGATCCAATGGCACGACCAAGACGCCAGGACTGGCAGGGTGAGTTGGTAGAAACGGGTATGTTTTACTTTTCCGACAGACGGCTGATTATGGAAATGAAAAGTTTCCAAAATGAAATGTGTACCGTAGTGGAAGTGGACCAATTAGACGCTCTAGAGATTGATAATGTAAAGGATCTAGTGCTGGCTCGTGTTTTGATCGAAATGGAATAGTATGTAGACCGTGAAATCTTTTTTCATTCCACAATACAAGTATGATCATTCTCGATCGAATCGTCCGAGTGAAGTTTATGCCTAATTTATATATAGTATTCACAAACCCATTTGCTCGCGCAAAGTGTTTTAAAGATGATAAACGTGACTGAAGGTGCATGTCGTTGGAACGGAACAATTGTACACATTCGCTGTAGCTCATCACAGACGATGACAGAGCAGGCAAAAAAAACAAGCAATAAGTACAAGCTGTGTGGAGGTAAGCAGCTGAATTGATTGCATTAGATAATTGTTGATCGCGGGTTGTTCCGTGCGGTACAGTCCGTATCATTGCTTTATACATACCTGTATATGTCAACACGTGCATTCTTCTACCGTGGAGTGAATACAATTTAAAAAAGTTGGATGAAAATGTAGAATATATAAAAGTAGACACTATCATTCAGAAGCCTAGCACATACTCAAGACTTTATTCTACACGTTTGGACATACATTTAACATACTTAGTAGTAATGTTTGGGAAGACGAAACGATCGTCGATCTTAGTCAAATCATCATACGACACCACGTACGTTTCTTCGTAGCCTGCCTTCGCTGCAGCAACTTGCGAACCGATCGCTGTAAAACACGTGGATGTTAATGGCAAGCCAACACCCTTGCAAAGAGGAATGCGTGCGCGCAGAATTTCGGTAGCAATGCCTCGTCCTCGATATTTGGGTGCTACCGACAGTCCCATTGCTCCAAGATATTTATCGACACCATACCGCTCATACACGTTTGCCTCTTTCATGGTATAATCGACTAAATCATAAATGCATTTCCATACTTTTCCTTTGCACTGCGATGACATGAAACGGGACCAGCCGAATGGATAAGTGTATGCTATTCGTACAAATTTGTTCCGACGTTGTACTTGCTTACCTGATACTCTTCCTTATCGCTTTGTTGTGAAACGTACAGCATGTTCATGCCCGCAATTTCATCGCTACCCTCTTTGAAGCACACGAGCACTAGGTGAAGTTTTACGAACTCGCGCCACAGTTCGGCAATCTCTTCTATGCTCTGCTGTTCACTAACAATATCTAGATAGGAAAGATTTATTTTATCTCAAACTGTATGCACACAACCAACAATTGCCTTTCGACAAACTGACGCTCACTTTTGGCACGGCACGTTGGTTCGTCGTAGACAAAATGTTCCATCATGTGCGTGATTGCTTCGTTGAAACGTTCTTCCGGTAGATCCTGCACTCGATACGTGACCATTTGGTCACTATCCGTATCCTTGGCCTGAAACGTATGCCAAACCGATGGATACGGTACGTTTTCCGGCCGCTTCCAAGTCATCGTTCCAGTGGCGCGGTTACTATGCAGGTTCTTACTCGTTCGCTTCAAAACGGCGACTGTTGTGTGTTTCTCATACCATCAACGAACAAATTGCACTGCGAAGCGGTTCGATTGTTTGACTATGGGAAACACCCTTGTGTTCCCGGAGCATGTCTAGCCAATAGTTTGCTTGTAAGCGCGCAAGTGTATGTGCCCTAAAGTGTCATGTTTGTGTGAATACCCGATCTGCTTAGTATTGCGGTAGTCATGATAATCCGCGACACACTGATACTAGAGTGGGATGTTGATTGAGTAAGGTGACCTTCGTTTTGCTTGAATCATGTGTGAATGGCTTGAGATGTTTTCGCTAATCTTATCGACCGCCATCCGAAAGTGTTATCAGAATAGAAGCACTCCGATCAACATTTGTTCAATGAATGAATTGGGTGACACGGCCAGATCAAAATCATGGGCCCCCAAGAGCGCATGGTGGTGAACGACACGCTAAATTGGTAACGCCCCAATCATTGGAGGGAAACAAGAAATCAGTACAGCTCGTGGTGGCATTCGTATGAAAGGAAAATAATGATAACAATATGCCTGTGTGTGAGTAGTCATATCAATAATCGTATTCAGTGAGTATATTGAGTGTAGTTTCACCATGCTACACTGATAAGGGAGAAAGAGGAAGCCACTTTGAAGATCGGGATATGGGTGTGCATGTGTGAGAAAGTCATGTGAACCTTGCTCACGAAACACTGAACTGGCACGGCATTAAACAGATTGTTGGCGCGGAAATGTTAAGTCACTGTGTCAACGTTCTACACATCATAGACTCACTTGAGGTATTTAAATGTTTACAATTGTTTTGCCAATGCGAAGACTATTTCAGATACTGCTGAAACAGGATAACTAAAATTATGAGAACCGGTTTTCGGATTATTAGTAGAGAACAGAGTTTGCATGAATTCCTATTTGCTATTTGCTAATTTGTAATTTGCTAATTAGACTGTTATCCAAAGTTATGTTTGTGAGAATGTAGCAGTACGCTTTTAGTGCATGGGAATCGTAGTTTCAACAAATACTCTGCTCTCAAGCTAAACGCTTTCATGGCCAGAACATGCAGCTACTCCGTCTTCGTATTAGTACTCCAAGCAATTCGAAAAAGCCTCGCCTTTTCGTTCGGTAAACTTTTCGCTATCCTAACAATCATTGGGACACTCGCAAAAAGTGTCGTTGTATGGTCGTAAACAGCTGTATAAAGCTAAAAAATATTATGTTAGTATCAATAAAGCATCAATACTTAAAAAATACAAACGATTAATCAAAACGACGAGATATAGTTACTAACGGATTTTATTAATTTTACTTAAGTAAAGCCTTCCAAAGTAAATTGCTTCGTTTAGTTAAGATTGAGAAACCATTCCTAGTAATACCGTTAGGACGTAAAACGGTTATCTCAAACGCTTGAATATTTCAAAATGTTTGCTGGGCAGCGTCATTTGCGGGATGGAGCTGGTGCTAGCGGTTCAACTGAACGCGCTTGCGCGGCCTCTGTTGTCAATACGCAAACACATGGTTTTCCTATCGTACCGTCGCGCACGGTATTGAATGTGTTGTTATCATCCACTAGAAAAGCATCCAAAGCGCTTGCCAGATGCTCAAAGAAGTTTTGACCGCAAACCAGTGATTACGCTTACAGAAATCCATCATGCCGTGGGACCGACCGAACAATGTACCTTATCCGAATGTTTGGTGGACTTTTTGTGCTCCCGATCCAGATCGTGACGATGGTGCTTTGGCTACGTACCGTGTAGAGGATTTAACGGAGGATCGAATCGAAGATGCCATCAAGCTGTACACTGAACATTTTCTCGACGATGAGCCACTTTGTTCATACGGTCGTATTCGGCACGATCCACCATCGTATGAGGAAGTAGTGAAGTTCTGGATGGGTGTTTTCGAAAAAAAGATGACTATAGTATGTTACAAGGAAGGATCCAAAGAGTTAGTAGGCGCTAACCTGCTGTCAGTAAAGAGTGTGAACGATAATGTAGATTTTGCTAATCTGGTTAGTATGCATACTTGGACATGTTTAAACCTCGCTGTAACATATCTTTGTGATAATATTTTGTTTTCTAGATAAAATCCGAACGTATGCAAAAATTAGTTGCTGTAAACGAATATATGACCGACACGGTGAACCTTTTCGAGCGGTACGGTGTCGACAAGTATCTGACGGCATACGGATTAAGTGTGAACAATCGTTACCGTGGACGTGGGATTGCAACTGAGATACTTAAAGCACGCAGACCGATTTGCCAGGCGTTTGGTTTGCGGCTAACAAGCACCAACTTCACGGCGATTGGATCTCAAATACCTGCTGCCAAGATTGGCTTCCAAACGGATCTGGAAATGAAGTGCGATATATGACACAATATTCAAATCACATAAACTAATTAAAAATTGCATTTTTCAGATACGATGAGTTTGTGAAAGTCAATCCTGCGTACACGTTTGATGGCATTAAAAGCAAAAGTCTTAAGTTGATGAGTTTGCCGATAGAATAAGCATCTTCGTCATGGATTGTGAAAAGGTTGTGCGCAGCTGCGTTTAGTGTAGTGATATAAAATAAATATTAAATGAGCAATATACAGTGTTTTGTACAGTGCTATTCTAAGCGATTGTGATTTGTTATCTTGATGATGCAGCAATTATGATATGCTGATAATAGGAAAATAGGAAGGGTTAGGATCAGTTGCTAACACAGTTGGGAGAAAATTACCTTACACCACACGCTGGACATTTTCGGCCATGACCTAATCTTGTGTACACTGGACTAATCCTCCCATGGTGAGCGTAATTTATGGTGAATCATGCTAAACTATGTTTGAACATATTTTAGTGCTGTCATTAAAGTGAGCTGTCATGGAAATGCATTAAGAGGGTTTTGTGCAATTTAGAATTTGCAAATGTCTGGCGCGGCTCGGTGACCAAGGAGATACCGGCATCGGGCTTTGAACGGACAGGAGCGAGATTCGAATCCCATTCGAGCCGTTCCGATTTGAGTTTTTGGAAATTTACTCAACAGAGCTAGTAGTATTGTGGTATTTTTTAACGCACCCTTTTTTCAGAGATTTAATCGTTTTTGCTTGACCCTCCGCTTGACGCATTTTATTCGTGGAGGATCTAGAGTAACATTATGTTCGTAGTTCGGTATAACACACCTTAACGATCCTAATGAAAGTTTCTATGGATTATGAACAGGTGCAATGGTAGTACAGTAGATCCCCACAGTACGCCATACTCGATTTACGCCATTTCGCAATACGCGATTGGAAATAATTGACAGTTCATAGAGTTTTTCGCTGTTGTTTCAATTTTGGCTGGTTAATTTTGTATTATTTTAGCTGAATTGAGTGTTCAATATGCGTTGTTAAAGGCTCTGCTTAAAACGAAATGCATTTCAATTGAAATAACTTGTACAAGTTTATTTTTAAACTTTTAAATGTGCATTATAAACGATACAGTCAAGGAAATTCGATATACGCGAAAATTCGAGATACGCGCGAGAGTTCGGTCCCAAACATTAACGTACTACGGGGATTTGCTGTATACTGTATATAGACAACCAACTTAGAGAGTCACGAATTTTCGAATCGAGGACAAGTCAGCTGAGCTACAAATGGTAGACCAAGACGAAGAAGAAGAAAATAATTACTAACAACTTTTTAATAACAATCTCTATAAAAAACACTAAATTTGCCACGAATTTGCTTTGAAATGAATTCGTTGTTTCTGCCCGCAAATAACTTTCAAGTTCAAACTATGCGAGCAGTGCTCGTACAAATTCGAGCAATTCGCAGCTCGAATTAATCGGCCCGTTTGCTTCAAGGGAATCTGTCAGTTGGGTAACGGCGTATTGTTCAAGAAAGTGTTTCCATGGCTTCATATTTCAAGATATTGAGCTCATGCAAAATCGAGTCTTGCATGTGAGCAAAACAATCATTTGAAAACGAACTGCTTAACCGGCAACATAAGAACCAAGATCCGTCCGCCACTGTCTTGCACACACATTGTACTGTATCTGCATCGAAGTATGATCGCAACCGGAATGTGAATCAAGGTGGGAATCGAGTACGAAACGAACTTTCTTTTAGTATGAAAACGAGTGAAATAATGTTCAAAGAAATCATATTTAGTGACTACAGTGTACACACGAACCAAGTGTAGAAGGAAATAATGGTCCAAAATGGATAAGCGATATTCAATGCGTTGCGGTGATAATAATCGTCGGTTGATGATGAATGTGTGCCGCCGTCGCTAAAGATTTTGTTGATTTGGCACACAATACCGATATCGAGTGTGTGAAATGTGAATTGTTGTTTACGCACAAACATCCGAGCGTTTGCGCGTTATGCTAATTCAGTGTGTTCAATAAGCTGAGTGAAAAATTTCATCCTATATGATGAGTTGTGTGTATGTTTTGTAGTTCTGCAGAAATCAGATCGGTGTTAGGTGTAGCAAGAGCAATGTGACTACGATTTGTACACAATCTGTACATCATGTATTATTCTTCATAGAGGTTTACTCATTCTTCATTATTTTTAGTTTTTCTTATGGTTTTATGTTAAAACTGTTTCAATGAACACATTTATAACTAATGTGTTATTTTCATGTTTTCGCATGAAACAGTCTACTGCAACAGTTGCGACGTCGATGCAATGAAGTGTGATCTTCTCCAGACCGTCTCGTTGCATATGTGCAAATGCGGAACGGCTTGCTGTCCCGACACTGCAAGGAAACATACTTCGTGCGGAAATAATCACTTTACCCTCGTGCGTTTGTTCCACACCGAGGTACACGATTGCGCAAGTGTCTAGGTGCGAACCAAGGGTTACTTACATCGGTGGCCGTGTAGCGCAGTGGTGTTCCGTGGACATGGATCGTGAATTCCTAGCTAATGAGTGAAAACACACTGCTGGACATACATAATAGTGACTTGTAGTACGAATGGTTACATTCTTAAGCGAACGCAATCAGCCCACAAACTGGCCTGGAGCGTTTTTAATGTAATTGCTTAAATCGCATTAAAACACACGAGTAAGAATGTGTCAATAACAAAACGATAATTGTAACAGATTTGTATGCGAATACATAGCGATCGATTCGTGCTTCTTTGTGTCATAAAAAAGTTAGAAAGTTGTTATTTTCTTATCCAATAAGTAAACTTTTATGAAATCATTTTGCTTATCGAACATGCAAACACATGCACATAAAGCTGCACACAAATACAAACCCAATCCTTCCCTTTGCACAAATCCTGTCCCGCGTGCGATTCAAGAAGTCCTCCATCGGCTGGTTCGGTTGATGATCGTTCAGTTAGGTTGAAAATAAATTTTAACACAGGTTCCGCGGTGGCCGGTTTTCAGGTTTGCGGGTATTCGCGACTTCACCGAAATGACTTTCCCGTGAGAGCAAAGAAGCAGCAAACTTTGTTAGAGAAGAACTTCTCGGTAACACGAATCGTTTGCCAGTGTTGCGCATGCTGCGACGCTCGCTAGGCCGGCCATTCTCCAACCCCGGCAGCGGCGAGCTGTGCCAGCCCATGTCGGGTCGGTTCAATTTGAATGAGACGTTTTTTTGCTTACTTCTCTTCGTTCGACTTATTTTTCTCGTTCGAATCACCGATCCGTTACGGATACGTTTCGTTCGGTTGGGCAGAAAAGAAGCGGGATCTGTTCAGGTTCGGTTGAGGTTTTGGTTGTTTTTTTTTAACTGTTTTTATTTTCTTCAATCTGCCCTCTGTTTGCCGACACTTGTCCCAATCGCGGAAGGTGTGCGTGTACCCGGGGTTTCATACCCAACGGTTTCGGTCGCGGTTCAGTTCATCTGACCAAAGTCAGTGCCACAGCCCACGAATTGGTAGAAATGGTAATTGGTTTCCAAGAAAATATAAAAATGTATTTATTTCGATTTGCTGCGGGTACTTTCTTAGCTTTTTTACGCATCTGTGGATGTATGTTTTGGACAAATGTTCGCAAATCTAACAGGTAGTACACGTGTTTTCAAAAGTTTTGCAATAGACGAAAAACGCATATGTATTCATTGAATACGCTCAGGCTGTTTTATGATTGTGTAGATCACGGGAATAATAATGCTAGTGAACAAATAATTCATCCGTCAAGTTAATAATTGACGATAGGTTTAAGAAGTGGCCATTGATATCTTGGAGATCTTAGGGCGAAGCAATGCTACATATTCCAGTAAACCGAATAAGTAAATAATGCATAAACCAGCGTAAGTTTAATGTATGTTTCAAGCAAGCTGCGTATAATTAGGTTGTAATCTTAGCTTTAACAATTCCTTGCCAATTTTACAACACATAGCACTTCCCTTGAATCAAATATGGCAGGTAACAAAACAAAGGTGTAATTATTGAATTTAACCTCCATATTTCATTCCTTCTTTTGTGGTTTCTCCTCCCGTACGTTTCGCAAACCTATTGTATCGTTTGTTTGTTTATTGTTGTGCAGCTCAACATAACACTTAAAGTACCTGAGCAACTGATGCTGCTACAATGCTATACGTGTAGAATAGAAACCCCTTCAAATGGTTGCCCTATGAGTTCGCTGTCTTCGCGGTGCGCGAGTTCTAGTGGTTTGTGGCAACAATAATTGATTACATTATTCCACCGCTCCTTAGTTGCACCCAGCCCAACCCGGGTTCCACCATCGGACAACTGCAAAAGGTTTCGTTTTCAAACTTTCCGTGTGACTAAATAGTCCCGTTGGTACACCGCATAAATCAATCCTTTATGTCATGCCTGTGTTGGCTGGATTCGTGACTTTTTTGTTCGAGTTTTCGCACACCAGCTAGTAGGTCGCGATCGGTTAGGATCTAAAATCGATCGTTCTGGTCTGCCTAGGAGTGGATAGCAAATGATGAAATGAAATCATGCGAAACGACGCATTTGCCATCAAACCTTTTGTGTTTGTGTTCCTACTCCGCCAATTGCAATGTTCTGAGTGAAAATTCAAAGCAAACGCATGTACGAAACGTTGATTAACCATCAAAAAGTGGTTCCGATGGGTTGCTTTATTGTGTTTGCTCTTGTGCATAAATTGAAGTGATCTCCATACTGTTCCATCCCATTTTTTTAAAACAGTGATCAATAGTGAAAGATTGACTGACACAAGTGTTGCGTTCCCCCTCTAGCAGCATTGGTGGACAACGAGTATGAATGCCCTGTTGATTGTCATGTAATGGTAAGTATTACTGATCACCGTTTCAATATATGCCATCAACCCTTGCACAACAACTTGACTTCTACACGTTAAAATTAAAAACAATATATTGCATAACACAGTCATCCGCAAACGATTGGCGCGCCTCGCACTGCATTAGCAAAAGAACGATCGATGTTTGAAAGTTTTTCGTTCCATCGTTTTGCACCACCACTCTTACAATACATTATTACAACGCGTGGGCCTCTTGTGATGTGATTGATGAATGTCCAGGAATAATCTGATCTTGCCTCTATTACCCGAGGGTCTGTGTGTGTGTGTCATGAAAGTATCGCCAAGCACGGTTGTCTATCTCACGGTTCCAAAAAGAGCGTACCAGTTAGTGACCATTTAACACATGGCAACATACCAAGCTTTGGAGCGAAATTGGCTGCAGCAGAAGCAATGTGTGAGGTGGTTTGGTTTCTTTTTCTTTTGCTGATCGAACAGCACCGAAAGACCCAGAACGCGTTGCCCCTGTCCTGTGGTGTAAATTAAAAGCTTTTTTTCTGAAATCAACCATACAACAAATGCCAACGATCGCATCTGCTCGATCTTGATCAGTTATTCCCAGCGCTGAAGCTTCGATGACTGTGAGGGAACTGCTACAGCTGATTGATGCATCAATCGTACACTGGGAAAACGTGGAAGTCCCGCAGGAAAGGTGGAAGGTGTGACGCACTACACAACATTGTTGTTCCTGTGCAGGTTTGCCTAGTGGAGGTGTCGAAACAGTATGCGCACATTGGTTCGAACGTACTGTGTTTCCCATGAAACGGGAGACGCGGGCACGTCTGGGTACGGATGGCACATCGACGTCGAGCATTAGTGCTTTTGTGTGAGCTTATGTGGGGGGCCCTGTTGATGTATCGTTTAAAGCGCTACACGAAGGGTCGAACGTTCCCTTTACCGGGTTGCTTGACGGATTAAGCAATCGTCTCCGGGTCTTTGCGGTGTTGGTGGTGGTTGATGACGAATAAAGCGGTTCCGGTCGTCTCATCTTACTTGCCCCGAATGAACCACGCTTTTTCTAGCTGCTCATGTGTGTGTGCCAGATGTGGACAAGGGAAATGGGTTTTGGAAAAGGAAAACAAAAAACGTAGCATTGAGCATCCTGAAATTTGAGTTTCCGATAACGATTATGCGATGTGTTGTATTGTTGTCACTGTAACTTGAGACCCGGTTTCGTTTGACGACGGGTCTGTTTGCTTTCTTTTTTAAGCCAGCAATAGTTTCTAACTGATAGCGTAATCAGTTACTGCTACACTTAAAAAAATAAAAATAAAGGAAAATCTTAAAATTATCGGATTTAGCCAGCCAATAGATGATTCCAAATTTATACGCAATTATGTTTTCCATTAATTACCATTACCAACTGGAGAGCTAGCCAGTGCAACAAAACTGTCCGTAGGATGTGCAGCTACTTTCTTGTGCATGTGAAAGTTCTTTTTCTTGATTCCGCATTTATTACACTGACCTTCTCTGGCCGGTTGACCGCTCGTGGCCGATTGTCAGGTTTAGCTTAAGCGAAACTTTCGCGTGAGTGGCTACTTTCAAAACCACAACAAACTGACAGTCATGGTGTTCGAACCTCATTGTTACGGCGATGGTACAGCCAACGGGGAATAAACACTTTCACTTGTTTGGCACGGTGGACCATTTTGTGCCTTTTTTTTTGGTCGCACTATGCATATCGTGTCGCACAAGAATGCTCTCGGTAGGGGCACGGTCACGACGACGATGCAAAGGATAAATCTTACGGTGGGTTCCTTTCGTTACGCTGCATTGAAGTCTTTTGATCGGTGCACCGAAATGCTTCGCGGAATCGCATGTATCGCACACGGTAAACTATTTGCGAGTAAACGAAACTAGCACACGTGTTCAGCGCGCTGAAGTTGGCAGTTTGTTTGGTTCATTCTTTCTCATTCCTATCCGCTTCTCAACCAGCGTTAGGTTGGACAAATGGTTGGTCATCGTCTTCCCGAAGAACCACGAGATGTTGGCTGTGACCGTGGGTGGTCTTCTGAGACGCGTCAATATGTGAGGAAGATATTGTGCATACTAATTTGGACATGCCCCACGCTGTAGGGAACGCTTTGCCATTCACATGCTATTTATTTTTTGCTTCCTTTGAGTTGGGATCTTTTCGTGCTTTGACTCAATTGTAAAGATAGATCCGTTTAGTCATCTGGCTTATCAGCAAGCTAGCGATCATGGTGAATAAATAAACGATAGAGAAACTTGTCAGAAGAATAAACACTCGTAAACAGCTGAACCAACCATGTCCACATCGCGGGCCGCACACTATTGGCCAAGTTTGTACTGATTTCGTATCAGCCGGTCTATCGTGGCTTGCCATCAAACATCAATACGGCGGTTTAATTTCAACGGATCCCTCAATACAGACAGCTGTAAGAATCTGTTGTAAAGAAAGAAAAAATGAGCATTCTATTGATAATTCATCGTTGGTGGCGTTTCCTCCCACCTTCCATACATTGCGCACGATTCCAACTTAACTGATTTGTCATGCCCCAAACGTTCCCAGGAGAGATTTCCCGGCTCCCAGTCAGTGTACCTTGTACTCTTGGTGTGGCTTTAGTTCCCACGGTTTGGCAATGATACAACTGCAGTAGGTCCGCGCCTGTACTGTGTACTCCTCGAGTGTAGTGGAAATATTTATTTAGGCCGTCTGTAAGCAGGCCAATCGCCTGGTGTTGCCACAAAATGCCGTTGACATTGGAAAACCGAACAGCCCGCGATTGAATCGGGGTACAGAGCGTCACGGTGCCCAGACTCGAACGAGTAGTAAGCGAACGACGTTAATGCGCAGCTGGAGAAGTTGTGGATTTATAGTCGGCTTCATTTCATTTCAGGACCCGCATAAAGCTGGGTCATGGCCCCAACCGTTCTGAATGCCGAGATCGTGCAGGGAAACGGGTAGAGCGCCTGGTTCACACCGGTTGGTGAAATTAATAAACCAATAAAGATAGATAGTATAAAAGAGTTACCACCGCAATGGGTGACGACCTCCGGTGCGTTGCTGATCCTTCGCGGTCGAAGCATAAACGAACTGACGACGGAAAAAAGTCATTTACTTAATGGTCAGCTTTACCGGGCACTCCCAACCGCTCGGAGGCTCCATAATATTGCATTGTGGCGCCGAAGCCACATACTCGTCCTTCCCTGGTGCAAGGGTTGTAAAGGTTCGAATCTCTGAGATGGCAGGGTTGCGATAAACTACGGTATGGTTTGATCATTCAGTAAAGGTTGTGATGTAAAGGAGTGATTCAAATTAAACTGTTGGCTAGTATCAATAACATGGTGATACAGTAACACAGTAATGTTTACCGATGAAGTGTAACGAGTGTCATATTTTTGGCAATTAATTTAACTATAAATCAATTATGGCACTCTCTTCCTACTACGTTCCGCATTCTCATACAACATTCATTTCACACCATTACAGTTATTTTTCAATAAACAGTGTGAAACCGATTTTAGGAATCGGTACTCACGGCAAGAGGGGTGAATCCAATTAATTAACTATCCTTTTGTAGGTGTGTTTTGTTGTTCCGTTTTAATGCGCGCTACACTTTTCTCCACTGCAGCATTGCACTGTAGAGCTGTACGTGCGATGACCTGTCAAAAAACCACTCTGCTGCCGATTGCATTGATTATCCGAGGCACGGCACAAACTCCAAAAGCTGTAATGAAAATGGGAATTTGTAGGACGAAATAAAAGTAGCAATGGAAGAAACGCGAACCGCACACTCACGACTTTGGCAAGGCGGCAATTACAGGCAACCGATTTACCTTCATCGCCAGGACGTTACCAGTTATCATGGTAAAACTCCGGAACCGAACAGCCCCATGTCCAGGGTGCAATGTACCAGTGCCGCCATGTCCAACAGTGCATTGACACGCTGGCAAGCTCGTGCGTTCGCTTGCTGGCGCATCGAGAAGGTTTTTTTTAACTCACAACACCAACTTCCTCACGAATACGTCGATGGAACTGTTTGACAATATGGAAGGTGTATCCCAAATACTGACGGCAGCATACTCCTCCCTAGCTGGCTCAAACGAGCTCGAAGCTTCGCGGGCGGCTGTTAACGCAAAATGGAGAAGGTTGAGGTTGAGACAAGGGCAGTGAAAACATCGAGTATGCATCGGAACGAGCCGGAATGATCGTTTGGAGAAAATAAAATGTAGGTCAACAACTCTCCACCGTCAGCTCAAACGTCACCTGCATCCTCGAGTCGCGTTCACCATCTTCGCGCCCTCTGCATGATCAGCTCTTACTCTTCATCGATCCTCGTGTATGTGTGTACGATCAAGAAACGATCTTTCTCTAGTTCTCTCAGGAATGATCCGTTTGCTTCGCTGTGCCACTATCGGTTGGGTGTTTTGTTCGATCACGGCTAGCATAATACATTCAGCCCATGCACATTCACCTGCCACAAACCGCATCATCTCTTTTACACTCTTAAAGAGGTGATATTTAAGATGAATTATCATAGTGGAAAGTTACAATCGTAGCGTGTAAAAGAAACGATACTGTTCCATTTTTGTCATTTAATTTTACTTTTGTAAATTATTGTACATAAATGATAGTTGTACTCGTATCCAGGAAAGTGGAAATAAGGCTGACAGTGACCTCCTAAACCGGCCCAACCGAATCTTGACGTTGCCGGACAGAGTGAACAGGTATATGGTGGCCTTATGGGGCAAGTCAAGTATCGGTAAACGAGATTGCGGCACTTCAGTGAATGTTAGAATCGGCTACAACGTCTTCCACACCTGTACGAATGCTGGAAATGGGATGCTGGGTCGTTTCTTTCCGATTGACACGATTCGCTCGACAGTGCGGTGGATGAAAGGAAGCCGAAAGCAGCACTACATAAATGTTGCGCTCCGCACTCGAACACTTTGAATCGGGCCTTCACACCGTTGCACCGTTGCATTGGCATAAAACAGGGTGGCGGCAAATGCCAGTCGAACCAATCGGACCGATGACTAGTAAGCCCGAAGAGTGTTGGTGAATTCAATTACAATTTCAAAGGAAATGAAGCCGATAACGGGTTGCTTCCATTGCATAAACCGCAGTGGAACACGTGAACTCGCGACAAATAAAACGGACGGCAAAGAAATGCAACAATTGGGATAAACGGAAACTGACGGTCCTCTCTTGTTGGGAAGGTGCGATCACACATTTGGACATGTTTTTTAAACCAATCCTTTTGGGTAATACAAATAATTCCTTCATTTGGTTCATCAGCTAAAACATGGTCAGATGTAGCTGAATGTAATATATTCAACATAATCACTCAGGAAAACAAATATGCGTACTTATCGTGATCCGTTGACCGCGAGTAGCGCACCTTACATTCAAACCCGTCTATCAGCTTTACGTGAGAACATCATGAACTCGAAGAAAGTGCAAACTTAAAAGCTTAAAAAACGCTCTCTCTTTCAACCACACCGGCTGCCCGAGCAGGACAACTTCTTCGACTACACGCTCACCATTCCGAAGACGCTTAATCCATTCGGAGTGACTTTCGCGAGTGAGACCCCAAAACTGATAACTAGAAAATGGAGAATCGTATTGAGAAGAAGCTCGGAATCAGCTGACACGGAACAGCAACTTTGTGTGCAGCAGCGTGTCAATTGCCGACTAATCTAATCGTGGCACCGCACCGCTTAAACCTCCGGTATTGGGGAACTTTTTTGAAATCGTTGAGGGTGCGTGCCTGTGTTTGTCATTGGTCAACTTGAGAAGATGGAGAAGCGAGTATGAATAGAGGAAACAATCTTTACCGACACGGACCCCAGGTTTAGTTAACATTCGCAAATAAGTACTGTTTTTGTCAGTTTGTATGGGAGTAGCGGTTTAAGATAGCGTATAGTTTTTCATCTTTGCCGTGTTGGAAAAATATTCTGATAGCTCAAAAAGTATGTTTGTACATTTTTTTATTAAAAATGTCAATACAATACAATATACAATTTTTTGTTAAAGTGGTGCTAACCAGCTAATCGAACCCCTTTGTCTCAATGTTGTTTGGCAGCATCAGCTTGAAGATGGCATACATTAAGTGTTTAAAAAAGTAAGAAACCTTAATTACATGGCACATCAACAATGATGTTGCGACTTGTGTGATGGCAGTGAACGGCGGCTGTTTCCGTTTCCGTAACACAATTTTCACCTGAAGCGAGTGTGTATGTTAGTTGTGTTTTTTTTGTTTCTGGTTTTTGCTGGGCACTCAAACTCTTCTCGTCACATGACTTAACTATTCCATCTGCCGGAAAATGTCGATTTCCGGAAGATGGGATGTGTTTCACCTGCCAATTTTGATGAATGATGGCAAGGCAACAGAGGGAAGAAAAAGAGAAGACTGGATGATGAAAGCGTCAACGACCAGGCTCGTCAGATGCAATCGTGTCTAGCATTCTAGCGTTAGCCAGTAATTGAGTAGAGTTAACAGGTAAGAAGCCGTTAGCAAAACGAGCTCACGCACTGCTAGATGGGAATCATGGGATAGATCGTACCACAAAAGCTACCGATATCTACAAACGATGTCGAAACAATGTCTTCAACTATACGCCAGTATTCAGCAAAATCGAATTTTTAGATACGTTTTCATAGGACGAAGTGTTCTGTTAAGAATTCCCCTTATGATATTCGACTTGCTGTGCCAGATTGGATGGACCATGGCTAAGACTTCTAGGGGGTAGTTATCACGTCGTATGACAAGATGACGATATTATGTGTTCGTTTCCACAATACATTTCGAGAAACGATACTAATAAACGGAAGACTGTAACGTAGCTAACGGTGAACCGTACCTTTGGTATCCTAATGCTGACCTTTGCGGTGAGCAGCCATCAACACAAACATTTAAAGTGCCTTTTTTCACACGTGTTTTATAGCCTGCTGACCCTGTGGCCCTTTCTGGTCACACCAGTGAAATCTTCAGGGAGTCCAATTGAGACCCACTCGAAGAGATGTTAATTTGAGAGTGGAGGACTTTGGGAAAGCAGCCAAACTCTCCACCATCGCATATTATGCGAGCCTGAAGAAAATCAGCTATCACTGAGACACAGTGTATAACCCAAATTTCTCAGAACGAGGTTTATTTCTTTTTGTGGCTCTCCTTAGGCTTTGCGCGAGCGCTTTCTTTTTACGACCAACCATTCCGGGCTCTAGGCATCTCGCGACGCGTACTACTGCAGGTGGAGGAAAGGCACCACAGGGCGCAGAAAAATGTCTCCTCTTTCGTAAAGTGACATCCGTATGTGGACACTTAAGCCTCTGCTCGATGATGCCGGCAAATGAACAAAAAGTCCCCAAAAAATATACACACAAGCACAAGCAAAGGAATGGCAGATCGTTTTGTCTACCTGACGCCACCAGCCAATGTCCGTTTCTCAACTGCAATTGGTGTTGTAGCTAAATGTAGTGAGATAGAGGACGACAAAGCACTAGCATTTTAGTCTAGCACAGGCCATTTCAAGGTTTTGTTATTTTTTACCGATGGGCTAGTCGCCTTCCAGCATCGTGATATGAAGAAAGTGCTGAAGTATGATCACGACATGCTCTCTCCGTCAAGTTATTCGAAAGTACTGGATTGATCGCTTCACTATCTAAAGATGTTGTTCTTCCAACCGCTCTGTTCTTGTTAATTCGATAATTGATGACTCGGCAAGCGACTAATACAACGTTCGTGGTTTGATGATTACGATTACTTTATGATACATATATTTATATATAGCTATATATTTTTTTTAATAAGAATATCAGCAAACTTAAAAAAAACAAAACAATTCCACCAAATGTCAACGGAATAACGTTACATTATGGCTCTTGTTTGGATGCAATAGGTGTTTTTTGTCACTTGAAAGTAATTACTCGAAGGAATCATATGGAAACCACCATTCTCTTCGTGTGCTCCCGTGCACGACTTCATAGTTGGCAAACAAACCATGGTTACATACGCCAGCATTGTCAGCGCAGTAACAGTACAGCAGAAATGTCAAGCATGTTACTGACTTGTGAATGCACATCACGCCGCCGACACGTGACACGATTGGCAACAAATTGCATGCATCGCTGAGATGCTGCCAATCTCGCCTCCGCTCTGCGTATCTTTTGGCCTCGCCAGACACCACACCATGGCCATCTTCTTCAGGATGAATTCGAAACACTGGTATACCGCTCTCGGGAAGCTGTTCACATCATCAGGTCTGACACCAGTGACAACCCATTTACGGTCATTACCGATTATATTCCTTACTGGCGTTTATTCCAGGGGACGTTCTATAGCAGTCGTTTTATACAAAAATGGAATTACCAAGGCATCCGTGAAGGGCTGTTTCCCCGCAAACTTCTGCTGTGGAGAAGGAATCGATTTCATAACGCTGCATTTCTTCAATTTCTTCTCCCAACGCACTCACCAAAAACAGCTCTGAAAGGCTGGCGGATTGTTGTTTTCGAGCAGCTGCAAACGTCCGTAGTTGTTTTTTTTCTCTTGGTTTTACTTTTTGGCGCCCGTCTGACGCGCTGATCATAACATCTTTTATTACATTATAATTGATTAATAACCAGGTAAGGCCCTTCTGAAGCGTCCCATGGTGATCGTTTCACTTTCATTTTCCGTCCATGGCGTATATCTTCCAGCGATGTTTCGGTGCTTGGTAGCCCCACGCATTGCACGATCGCACCTTTCGAATTGTTTGGCCATTCCACGGGTTTTATTCGTTTACTATGCTGAGTGTGGTTGTATCGTGTCGTGTGCAAATTTCACATCAATCCTTCCATAATTGGACCACAGCACAAGAGTATTACAGTCCCAGGTTCAACCCGCGCCTCTCGCTCTAGGTGGGTGTTTTCTAACACGGTACAATGATGATAAAAAATTAGCTTGTGACCTTTTTCGTTGACAGATGCCGGATGCTAAGCAGATCACTCAGTCACGATCGTATGCCGTATTCGAATGTAACAGCACTGCACTCCTCAATCGCGAAGATTGTTGAGCATCCGTTTAAAGGCTCTAGTATAAAAGATAACACTCAGTAGATATAAATCACCTTCTATTCGACCAGATTTTTGACACTATGTCATCATTGGTCCTGAGCTTAAATAAATGAATAATTATTAACCAATATTTAAGATACTCAGAATTGACCAACTTGCCTACTGGTTGGTCTTGGTCTTCACAACACTAGACGTGCATCAAAACCCTTCAAGATTCTTACTCCGAAAGTAGATCTGACTATAGCTACGGATAAATCAAGTACCGGATAGCCAGAAATTGAAGACGAAGACATAAAAAATAATATAACCACTAAGTACATAATTAAATGAACGTAATTGGTGTTATTTGATGATTACTTGTGGTTTAGTAGCCGATTGAGTGTTGTACATTTTGATGTGCAGAGCTAAACTTCTAGTGTAACTTTTACATTTAAATTGTTATGATGTTTGTGCAAACTATACGTACACCAAATGCTCTTTCTTCCAGGTGCACACGGTATGCATGGTGTAATACAAGACAATACTTACTTGTACGGCCCACTCAGTAGAACTTACACTTGAATCTTCTAGGCACATGATAGTGTGTGTGTGCTTATAAGGGGTTTATCCGGCGTAATTCAAGCTTTAGCGTGATTTTGCGGCACATAAACAAAATCCCCCAACTTTGTGCAAGAAAATGCGACGTAGCTTGTCAACCGGAGCCGTGCGGAAAGCGGGGAAAAATATTTCCTCATTGTTTTCGAAACCGTTTTCGGATCCGTTTCGTGAGATTAGTGACCATTTCGTTCCACTCCGTACAGTGAGCAGTCGTGCGCGGCCGCCAGTTACATGACATTGCCCACATTATTCTATCGTTTGGCGAGATCACTAAACGGCAGTAACAAGTTCATATCCACGCTTTTTCCTCTTTGGCGGTTTGGCGTCGCCGTCGTTGCTGGAAAGGTTGGGGTCGTTAAAAAAACGATCTTCACATTCTAGTATACCATGGCTACGACCACCAGTTTTGTTGGCCGCGCCAGGGTACCATTCGATGTTGCTAGCTGATGACGTTTATCGATAGAATGCCAAGTGCATGGTTCAAATGGAAAGCAAGGGTTTGTTAGCAAACTTCACCGTTAAAAGGTTACTAAAACCATTTCTGCTGCATTCGGGCGGTGAATTGATTCGGCATTGAACTTGCTAGCCCTGTACACATGGGCGATACCGACCGGAGGGCGCATTTATATGGTAACCTAGCACTACGGAGCACCGGACCAAATTAACATTTCTTCCATGAATTATTTGCCGATTGATCGCGATCCGCATTCGCTGTGGCTCCGGAACCTTGGTAAGGATTCGCAATGCACAGCGCTCTGTTATCACTTTCAAGTGATCTCAGCTGTAGAAGGTTCGTTTCGCGATCTCTACATTGCGTATGTGCTATTCAGGTTCAGGATGGTGCGTTCTGGCCATACATCAAATTAAAGTACAAATCAATGACGCCCAAATGGTTTGTGGTGCAATTTCAATGAAACGCTATGGCCGCTGTTAGGGTAATAGACACTCAACGTACACACAGCAGCACAACAGCAGTAAGATTCACACAACTGCGCCACGTTCTACTAGCAGGTTGGTGCCCTCAGATCAACATGTGCAGTTGGCTGCTGCTCGCGCGACTGCAGCAGTTATTTTGATAACAAGAGGTCGGCCGTTTTGGAACATACCGAAAGCACAGCGAAAATAAGCAACTTGCGGAACCTGTTTGCCATGACGTGTTCCCGGGTCCCGCTGCCTTTGGGCCATGTTTTACACTTTTTGCATTTTTATTTTCAGCTCCACACACTTCAGCAGATATGTCTTCTTCTTTGTGGTAAGCAGATTTTACACCCCATGTCAATGTCTGTAGATATCGGGGCTTGACCGGGTTGTTGTTCCGCCCGGGAACAACATGCATCCAAACCAGTATTGTAATAAGTTGGAAAACATTGTACCAACCTCGACGGGCTGGCAGGTTCGGGGACAAGTTCACGGCTTTTTGTACCAACCCGTGTATATCTGGTTGTAGCTGATGTTTTTTTTTTTTTTTGTTTAATCTCTTAGATGATTCGCTGGTATTTTGTTTTTGATTTTCGTTTCTTTTACAAATCAGCACACTAAACTTGAAAGCGAAATGCACCTTACTAAAATGTTGGAGATAATACTTGCAGGGAAAGTTTAATCTTGTTCATGGTAAGTTCGCTGTGTAGCTTTGTACTGAATCTGACAAAGGTGCAAATATTTGAAGCTAGCGATCTTACACATCTGCCCCAATCGAAAGCAACGGCATTCGCCGATACTACCTTCCCATCATTAACTAAATGAATAACGGAACGCATTCCTTGTGCACAAAATACATTCAAACGGTTAACCGATTAGATTAGGTTGGAAAATGTACCAGTTATAAATGTTTTCTGTTTTACTATCCACCATTTTCTCGCCTTAGATCACGGTTCACTTTTCGCACGGCAATTTCATCCTCACGAAGCAAATTTCGGAACAGTTTCCAAATGTATTTACGTCATCATCAGCAGCATCATTATTTTATCATAAACATTCACGTAGTCACCTATGTAGTGGTCGTCCATTTTGGCATCATGATCATTGGTCGTTCCGGAGGGACTTGTTGGACTGACAGTAGTTTTCGAATTTTGATTTATGATCTTCAACGCTTTCCAAACATTCCTCCCAGCAAACTGGGTGAACGCAGTGGATGATTGCGTTACCCTGTAAGTAAATCAAATCTTTCGGCGCAATTCGTACCAGTTTGAAGAAGGTTCTCGTCTCAAATGGGAAGATCATCCAGATAGCAAGCGGCGATTAGCCCATACATTGAAAAGCTAATGAAATGAGAAAGTCTTGCTATTCTTGTTATGACTCATTAAAGTTAAACAAGTGAACACGGAAAAATTTTACAGGTTCAACCAAAAGCACACTGTTTTGTGGCAGATTTGAGAGTTTTTTTTGTGCATTCGTGAAATGATGATTACTTTCTCCTGGAATATGTAAACTAACGGCAATGATTGGATGAGATGCAACTAACGTATGTTCCCATTTAAAATATAATTTTGGGACCAACGTTCGACGCATAATAACATTGATCGGGTCTGTGCTGGTGTTCCTTTTGAAACAAGTTTTTCGAGACACGTGCCCGATTTCGTCGTTGTTGATACTAACCAAGCAAAGAATGATGCTGCACTTCCTTAGCTTTGGGAACCCTTTCCAAAAACTAATCTCACTACCGATTGACAAAATGTAGGTCGCAACTATTGCTGACCAGCCAGGTACCTATCAATGAAACGCTGACTGGCCTTCTGACCTTCGCTTGATCCATCATACCCAAACCAGTCGCTCGAAGAAAGATTTCTCCGTGCATGCTCGGGTTCCCAATCGTTCCGTTCCTTTTCATATCCGGTTTGATGTATTTTTACAACAGTTTCTTTGCGCACTGACTTTTGTCTGCTCTCAATCGCCGATCGCCTTCAAGATCTTGATGTTTGCTACGATAGATGCTGGGTCAGGTTGAAGAAATGAACGTGACTGCATCGTGCGGAAATCAATTTCATTAAGATAATTCATCATTATCAAACCATTAACCGACTTGATTACCCCACATTCGACGTCTCCCATACATCCGTGCTGAACAAGGTGGCAAGAAAACTTTCCAACTCCAGATAACCTGAACAGATCAGGTACATCCGGGTAGGTACGAACGAGCGGACAAATTCTCAGTTACTCCTTCAATTCGTTTTCATTTGCGATTGCGTTACATTGCGACCGGGCGTAGTGTTTTCCCCTGAACAACAGTGTCTTTGATTAGTCGGTTTGCACAGTGACCACACCTTGCCGTGTGATGGATCGCACCAGTGTGTGCATGTGAAAACAACCTCAACGATGTCAATTTCCAGTTCGACATATCGAGCAACTGGGCAGCGGTAATTAATTGTGTCTCGGAGAAAACGGTTTCTTTGACAGTGTGGTCGACTTGCATCACCGCTGTTCGAGCTTGTCAATCAGAAAGATTGAATGGGGAGGCAGAGAGTGACCGCTCGAGTAATGCAATCGGTCATTAACGAAGCTGCTTGTACACTCTCACTTTCCGACGAGTGTTCCCCGCATTAATTACGATCAGGAAAGTTAAATGGGTCAGGATCCATCATTATGAAGTCAGTAAAACCTTTACTGCTATTGTGGAGAGGACCTTCCCAATGAGGAACTTATCAAGCAGAAAGACATAGATGCAATAATTTTGAGATATGCAAACATAGTTGCATGTCATTTAATGTGCAATCTAAGAAGTCTCTTCTTCTAATATGGCACTTCAACCTCAGAAGGTCCTGGTTTGGTTTTTACAATTCATCCATTCAACGGCAAGCCTGGGGATCTTCTGGATGTTGTTTTTAGTTTTTTCTTATTTCTACTTTTCATCTCAGATTTCATTGTATTTTGACCCACAACTCGATTCGGTTATCGAGCGTGTTAAGCCCCATCAATCTCATAGTGTCCGAAGCCTGTGTTCCACTGTGCTTTTGAAGGCGCTGTACAGCTGCTAGGTCCGTCCTTTTTTGAAATGATCCCCCACAGGCATAACCGCTATGGATATATTCGTGAGAGTACAACGAAAATTAACTAGAATCGCATTCAGACGCTTCCTAAAGGACTCCAGTACTGCCGTATCTCGGTTCCCTGTGCGCATCTATTTTTGCACTTGATTAGCATCACAGATCGCCATGATCATGTTTGCAAGTTATTTGTTGGCAACATCTTTCTTCAACTTGGATGTTTCAACAAAATATGCATTGATATGGCTGATATGGCCATTGATATGAAGTACACCGAAAAAGTTCTCTTAAGAACTAATACTAAGAGATTGGTTGTGTGTGAGAGAGAGAGAGAGAAAATACCGTTAGATTGAATGGTATGCTGCAGTTCGACAAAATATTTAGGAGCAAATGGCATCGATGGATTGTTGGAGTGCTTGTTTGTCGTCTATAATAGATAGCTATACACAAAACCTGAAGATCTTTATCGCCCAAAGTCTCACGATTGTTTGGCTCTGACCGAAAACTACTATCAACCTTTTATGAAGAGCTAGAACGTTCTGTACATTGATGTTGTCCGAAACGAAACATTATGCTTCACACACAACTTTCTTCCACCTCGCCCTCTCTTCCCATTCGTGCCATGAACCCATTTTCGATAACATTCAGAAAGCTCCCCCCATTTCGTCTGGTACGGACAAGCTTATCCATCATCACCGATTGGTCGCGGAAATCATAGACAAAATAAGATGAAAAGACGAAGACGCAAAGGATTTCAGGTTAGGAATGTTCCCCGACCGTACGCGGAACCGATCTTGGCTGTATTGACGTGCGCACCGTTCGTCTTGTCTGAGTGCGGTGTTTAGGGAATGATTTCGAATAGGCGGTTGATGATCCGCACTATCCAATACAATATCTCGCCATGGATATCAGTGCACTGTCTGACATACTGGAGCCATGATGGCGATCGAGCGGTTGGGCGAAAACAATAATTCGCCGAACGGAGGATAAACGAACCGAGACTTCTGCCTGTTGGTGGATAGTAAGGGAAGCATCCAAAGAGGCAGGCACGTATCTGAGACCGTTCATATCCACGAAACGAAAAATCGTGCTCGGGTAATAATAATGTTTTCAGACCGGGCTCTCATTTTTCTGTCCCCGCTAACACAGACTAAAGCGCTCCATGGTGAAATGGGACCGGGAATAGCTGTAACGACGTTTTGGTGCCACTCCACCATCCGCGATCAGTAAACCGAGCAAACGCTGTATCTATTCCTTCCTTTTGGCCCTGTGACCTGCCGGGAATAGGCCCATCCCCGGACAAACATAAGCGGACGGACAGGGAAGCCATGGTGGAAGATTCAGGTCGTCTAAAACTTTTTTTTCCACAGATGATGGTTTCGGGTTTTTCATGACTATCGCATGGTTATGATCTTTCGAGTGGTTTTCCCATGCCTGGACTCGTTGAAAGATCGCAACAATTACTGCAATTGCTTGCAATCGGTTTTGCCTATTGCCTTCACTTGCTGGTCGTCCCTCGTTCCTATGTATCCCGATGTCACGCTTTTCTGCCTGTCGGTCCTGTTGTGCGGACAACAAGTAACCGCGAGGAGTAGCAACAGAAACCACCATTCCGTTCACAATGCTCATGTTGGTGAATGCTTTCGCGAAAGTGCATCCGGAGTATGTGCAGGATAATGAATGAGAGTGTAGGCGATGTTTCACTGGTGTCACCGGTACCGTGCCACTGGCGATTTTGGTGGCATGACATTTTTTTTTTAATTCACGTTCATTGTAACATTTTCTATCTGATGGGATCGAGCTCAATGTTTTGTACTAGTTCATAACAACAAGCGATTGGCCTCGGCGACATTGGATTTTTGAGAAGGAACTATTGTTACTGAACCGCCGCTTGAATCTTGTTGTTTGGATACCATTCAAGTCTAAACTTTCAGCACTTGTGTGCAAATTAAATTTGTTCCAGAAAGATTGTCTAAAATGAAACCGTACCTCGGCCCGCTAGATACTGCCAGTAATATCGATCACGATTCGTTAGATCTGCAAACTTCCACAACATTGCATGGTACGTTTGGTGTCTTCACTTGGCAGACCATGTCGATCGACCATGAGTCGGATGAGCTGGGGTAACGTAGTTCTGTATCATGATCGTGCACATTCACCAGCAACTAACGGTGTCGCTGGATGCCTCCTGTGCGCCAACAGTCTGAAGCTTTGTGATGCCATAAAAAGTAGGTCAATTATGGTTCATAGTTCAAGCTATGGAGATTTTTCTTAGGGATGCTCGAAAACCATCCTCGAGTGGTACAGAAAGAGAAAGGAAGACCATGGTCGGACCCAGTAAAAAAAACGATCATCATGCTTAGAAAGGTATGTTGTCGTTGGCCTTACTTGTTCGAATGTATACGTGTGCTTAATATCACACCGGCTCTGAAGAACTTAAATTGTTTGTTTACTGTTCAGCTAAGCGTTCACTTGCGCATTACGGCTAAATGGTGTGATTTTTACCCAACATATATGCAATACTGTCGTTCGGACAAGCAGCTTCAAGCAGTTGGGCACAATTTCTTATACAGTTTCAGCTTCAATACAGTTGTTCGATTCAGGTGAGACACGAATGGTGTTTTGTTTTATGTAATTTATGAGGTAGTAAATAAAAACCATTCTACATATTCTAAGCACACATGCAATACTAACGGCTAGCTACAATGTAGTCCCTTAAATCCTGAATGTTTTAGCACGATTGTATTGTTTAATCGCTATTCTTCTTAGTAATCCTTTACAGCAAAGAATCTTTAGATACTTTTAGTATAATAATATATCGTAAATCACATATTAACCTTCTGTCCAATGCCCAATCCAGCCTTTAGGCGGATTTTATAATAATCAATACAAAAAGAGTAAACCATGATTCTCTGGTGAAAGCAATGTAAAAACAACAATTCTACCTTTCATAAATAGTCCTTAACTGCATCACAAACCAGTATTGCATGCTGTTTTGATTTTAAGGAGTTTAATTTAGATTCACGATGGTTTATACAAATTTATATTCACGTCATAGATTGCTGTCGAAAGGGAAAACTGTGCATATTGAGTGACGGAAAATCTAAGAGACGACTTTGAAAGTGACGACGAAGATTACAATAATGACGCAGATAATCCAGAAGAGTTGTTTTAAGTCCAGAGCCTTCCATCATAAAAATTTACCATCTTCTGTTGTTTTGATTTGAAATACGATCGCTATTTTTGTCGCTCAGATGCCCAACTCTGACTTTACGCAAGTTGTCTTTTTTAACGTAGTTGAGTTAAGTTTAGAACAAACGCCTTCTAAAACGTTCAATCGTTTGTCGTGTAATTTTAAAATGTACCCATGCTTTAAGCGTATCTCACAATCACGGTAACGAACGGTATTCTTCAACTCATTCTGTGGACGAAAGCCATCATAATCGTTATCACTAGCTGCAAGCTCTCGAAAGACTCAATTACACCGAACCGTTTTAAAACCAAAAGACAAACGCTTCGTGTAGCCTCGTTTTCTCGTGCACTTGCACTCCAAATCTATACTACGCATTGTTCCCGCATTTATCGCGTTTATTATATCCCTTGGTCGGCACGCATGTATTGCATGCTGCGTTTTTGCCTTGACCAATACCAATCGCTGTTATTATCCATTTTCGGGTGAAGCTATCGACGGTGCATTTCGTGCCTGGTGCACGGCTGGACAAGCGTTGCACATTTGAATCCGGAGGCGAAAACCATTCTCCTCCTCTGCAAAGGTTCGCAGGCTGGCCACGCTACCAGCAAGCCACCACGGTTGGCCAATGGCCAAACGCAAGAGAAACCTCGTGTGTATGTGTCTGCCAAAGGAGTAAATTACATTTAAATGAAGCGCACGGTTAGCTAAGGGTACTGTTATTAAAAATAATCATCTTGTTTATTTCGCTTTATGTTCGGTATGGTGAAGAGCTGCCGTTAAAACCTCCGACCCGACTGCAACCAGAACCGTAGTCCCGCACGGTAGAACTGTGCAGAAACACGAAGTCGCTGCTGACACTGCAGGGACACTGCATTTGGTTGCGTTGGAGATTTCTTTTTTTTTCTCTCTTTCTCATTTCACTATTGCACTGTTGCAAACACTCACGCTGTGTTGGAGCATTCCCTTCATTTTTTGTCTCCCCATTTTACCAAGACAGAGCACTTTTATAGCTCTAGTCGAGCCCCTGCTCAAACGGTGCCCATCCCTCCGGTTCTGGATGGTTCATGCCCCATAAATTTATCGACACTCACGCGAGAAAAACACAACCACCGACCTCGACTACGACGTCGCCACAACGAGGAGGAGCAGGTCGTTCCATCTCTGTCGGAGTCTCTGTCGATCCCGTGCCTTCACAAACTATTAATTAACATATTACATCGGCGTGGAGCAGGAATTGGGAATGAATTAGTTGGTATCGATGAAACCGAACGCTGCTCCCTACGACCGTGTCCGCCACCTGAACGCATTCGCTGTCCTCCGTATCCCGTGGCTGGGTAATATTTATGGCAAATTTATGCACTATCGCAGTGTGTCAGCTCGCGGAGCAACACGGCGTTACTGGGTGGGTGAAAACAACAATAAAATCGAGCACGAGATCGCGATCACGAGCGAGGCCCTCCCAAAACATCTTCTTCTGGGTGATCCGGCACTTTGATTTGAGTGCGACCGCCAAGATAGCTGCCGTTGGGTATGTTAGGCTGCGAAGACTCGGTGGACCAGTGCAATGGCATGTTTCCGGGAGCACACTAATGACCTGTGCACAGTGGGGGTGTTCGACAGAACCGCTCGTCTAGATTAGCAGGAATCGAAATCTGAACTGGTCTAATCATATTCCTGTTACATTGAGCGTGTAGCGATAAAGTACTTTCTCAAACTCCTCGTCCTACGACACATCTACAAAAACTAATCATGATGACTATGCGAACGAACGGATAGTCCTACTTTGCAGTGTAACTTGCCGCTACGGCTTTCAATCAATTTGAAGGAACTGCCCTTACCTTCCGGTGCGTCCAAATGGTAACTCAAAAAATTGGACTTGAGCATGTATTCATTTGACTGAGCCCAAAAGCCGACTTTCCGAAAGTATGGCAAAATTGATGCGAGTTTACCACCAATTTCTACATCACCTTCACTGTGCACCGATTCAAACGGTCTGGCAGATGTTGAGCATCTTACCTCGAAAAAGCAGATTGCTTTGCCACCATTAACTAATGACGGTTATTTACAGTTCAATTTCCGACATAATTATTTGGCCTGCCCGCTTCATAACATTGCGCGTGGGCGGGCATCATTAAAACAGCACACACTTCTTCATTATAACTCACTTCTTTCGGCTGCGGAACATTAAAGTGAAGTAGCGAGGAAACAGAAGACAAAAGCGCAAAACAACACAAAAAACAAGTCCATTCCCTTTCCATCCATCGTCTCCATCTCGAGCGAACGGTTTTATTGAACGAAATTTGGAAATTGCAGTCGCAATTATTGTTTGTATTTATTCTGTCGTACAGATGGACTTTCGAGGCTAGCGTAAAGATCGTGCCAGTCACTGTATTGGATGATTCTAGAGCACGTTATACGATCGACATCAACGAGAAGAGGATGCTGACTCACCTCGTCCTCAAGTGATTGAGCAATGTAGCGATCGGGCATCTAAATTCATGGTAATAGCAAGAACTGAATGGCACCTCGATTGGGGATTGCATTGACGAGAGCCTTCAGCCTTCGGCATTTAATATTGAAGACTCCATTGTCGAAGTAAGAGGATCCATCCGTCAAAGGTGCAGAATAACTTCAACGTGTCAATGAATCAATTTTAGTGCATACTTGCAAACTTGATTTTTAATTGCGTTCGCTTCCATTTTTAGCGATGCTGCTAGGTTAAACTAGATTTATGTGTTTTATTCCAATATCTCGCAACTTTCTTGTTTTATTATTATTGTATCACGGTCAGGTCCGTATTACACTTAATTTACCACGGAACAGAATAATGATTTCCTGCTACGGAGAAACGATCTGGAAGGGATCTTAGTCCCAATCCGTGGTGTGAAACCGTGGAGGTGCCCACAATAATTCGAACTTCACGAAGATTTATTGTAATACTTCTTCTTCTTCTTCTATGGCTCTACAACCTCGAGAGGTCTTGGCCTGCCATTTCTGGCTTCCGTGACTTGAATGTACCCGCAACAGGATAGTCAACTAGGAATGTACCCTGCGTACGGGGGAACGGCCCGAATGGGATTCGAACCTCGGTCCTGTCCGTTCGATTACCGGCGCCTCAGTCTCCTCGGCCACCGAACCGCTCCAATTAATTTTATTGTAATACTATATTATCTTTATTTAGAAAAACCTGGCTGAATTTCTTGTCGAATGTTTAGCGATTTCGTTGCAAACCATTCAGGTCTAAAATCTATCAAAGTCGGCTTACAAATGTCAATAGTAACCTCGTTAAACGAATATGGGAAAATATTTAATTTATCAATGTCTATTGTTCCGCACTTGATCCTGGATTCCTTGCTTAAGTTCAGCCAAAGCTGCCTTTTTTGCAAACACAGCTGGTCAATTTTTGGCTTGAAAAATAACATCTACAACATTGGCTATTAATTTACTAAGTATGCCTCTAGACAAACAAAACTCATGGTTAAGCTCGAGTTCTCACACTACGCCTTAATTTGCCTGCCTTACATCCTGCGACGGTTATCCATAGATGACTTGATAACCGATATTCCATACTTACCTTTGCTTTCTTGTTCTGTGTTACGTAGTTCCCAATGAACTACACAGCTTGACTTAACGAAATTTTTCCTGTACTTCCATTTTCGATTATGCATATGGGAGAGGTCGCATAGTGAAAAGTAAAAGCATTTGGGAAGCATTTGATCTACTAACCATTATCTTGACACTATAGATTAGATAAAATAATGTTTGGAACGACTTCAATGATCCATTTTTGTATATTAACTGCTTCTATTACTTGAAAACTCGATAACATCAGACGTACTGGCTATTTATTTTCGATTCAAA
This sequence comes from Anopheles culicifacies, assembly GCA_000473375.1. Classification (NCBI taxonomy): domain Eukaryota; kingdom Metazoa; phylum Arthropoda; class Insecta; order Diptera; family Culicidae; genus Anopheles; species Anopheles culicifacies. The sequence continues at coordinate 10,695 of AXCM01000548.1, read as the reverse complement.
AACATCCTAGTATATCAAAAACATGCAACATGAACTCTCTCCTTACCTTCAAGAAAGTGGCTAATTTGGTTGATTGAATTTCGCTTATCCAAGCGTTAAATCTTCATCAGCTTCAAAGCAGAAAGTGTGAACTGGTCTAAAATGAGAAACGCTTTCGATGACGCTGACCCGAAATGAACCATCAAGATCGAATTGATTAGGTTTGTTTTCTTGCTCTTACTTGCATGTTTTCCACAAGCGCAACCATATGGGTGAATAGAGATTTGTACGCGTTCGGTTCAGCACAACAGCTGTCGAACGTCTGGTGATGGTTCTGGGCAGAGGTTACAGCATGGTAGAAACGCAACAGACGCACAAAATACAATCTTCCAAAACACGATCCAAGCGGAACGGGCAGAAGTAGTAGTGGTTAGCTGAACGCGCGCTTTGTAGCATTAGATCTTCTTTCACCTTTCGCTCCGCATAATGGATCGTCATAATATTCCGTTATCCGTGGAATTAATGTTGATCGACTGAACGCTGGATAAATGACGATCGATACTTGTCTCACGGGTTTCTGCTTTTGAAGGCAGAGCTGCGGCTTGGACAAGTCATCCATTCACAAACGAGAGACGCCGCGGGCTATCTTCGCTGTAGTAAATGGTTTCTTTTGTCGCCTTCAACAAACTTTCGGGCAGTTCAAGCGTCGATACCAAAACGCAGTGTTTTCTTTGTCCTCAATAAGTTGTAGCAGGAGTCATGGTGTACGATAATTGTTTACAAATTGAACCAAACTATAAGAACTATAATAAATGTAGGGTGTCTAAATTGAAAAAGCAGTAGTTATATACAATTTCGAATGTATCAAACTTTACTCGCCATTAACAATTCAAATGTACCAAATGCATGTCCCTCATTGTACTGGCACTCCTTTCACTCGCTAATGGCGAATAGCCCAAAGCGCTTCGCTTTTTCCACCCCTACCATAAGTAGTCCAGCTAGTAATTTTGCCGTCAATTTTGCTTTTCATCCATAGGTTGCCAGTATCGCACACACCGATGGCCAACGGTCTTCAAATGGTACGAAGAGTGCAGAGGAGTGCAATATCGGCTTAAGGTTAGTTCTATCGCGATGCGCAAGCATTATAAATTCATATTTTTCATTCAAATCGTGATTCGCAAGATCCAGCAACAGTAGAACTTGTTCAGTAGAACAGGCTTTCTGTGGCGGCTGAAAAACAAAATGCTGGGAGTGTGTTTCACACAATCCTCTCATGCCCGGTGTCAATACAGCTCCATCGGGGAGGTGGATAGTTTACCTAGTGGTACCCGTTTTTCTCCAGCTTATGCAACATGACAGTATTTCACAACGCCACAGCAGCGTGTTAGTCCTAAGCGACGCGTCTAAACGCAATTGCTGTTCTCCATTGCAACGGAAGCGAAAACGGAGAGCAAACGGTGGAACTTTACACCGATGCAATGATCGGTTGGACATTGCCTGTGAATGCTGCTTTGTAAGTCAGTTGGACATGATCGTTCCATGAGCAGGCTCTTCACCGTACTACTGCTCAGCGTGCTGCACCGTTCGTGAGGTAAAGTTCTCACGCTCGGATAAGAAGGAAAACGTTAGAAAACGAACTTACGAAGACGGCAAGCGAAAGGCAAGCGATGGTGGCGAATTGTAATTTATTTTATTGCTGGCAGCTATTTTGTTATTTTACGCTACTCAAACTCCCTCCTCTTTCCCTTGCTTTCTGCATCTTTCCTCCAGTGCTGCGTTGCAATTCTTGCGTTTTTCTCGCCTGTACTGGTGACTGATATTCATTCCCTATTCACGATATTCTAGAGAATGCGCATCGCTGATGCTTTCATTCAGCAATATCTCGGACAGGAACAGGCTTGTGTGCTATAGCCAGTTTCGTCAATGAGCTTTCTGTGAGTGGTATCCGCAAGTGGAACTGCAATACGAGAAGCAGTTGTTGTTCCAATGCGCATCGTGGAAAGATTTCATACGGTGTTTATTGTCAACATGCTGTAAGCCGGTGTAAGCTTACGTGAGACTATGGTCGTAAAATGTAACAAATTTCAAAGCAGTATGCTGAGTTACCGATCCTATGGCTTTGTTGGGTAACACTAGGGTACTTGTGTACACTAGGGTGCAAATGTTCCTATACGCTAACAAACAACAATGTATATGGAACGTTTTCATCACTTGAATTTACGATCGTGTAGAACGCTAGATCGTCTCTCTGGGCGATTCCATGATGACTAATCGATGATCGATCTAGAGTCTTAAAAAACCGAGCAAGAACCTTCAACCTTGAACCATTGGCAATATAATAACAGGGCACTGCATTTCAATTCCTCCCACCTCATAAGGATTTCGCGACAAGTACCCGTTATCGGTTCAGGTTTGGGTTTGGCCATAACAGCTGCACGCGTCGAATGAGGTCGAACAGCTGTTTTGATGTATAGAACGCGAAGGGAAAGGGGCCAAGAAATGTACGGACTACGGTGCAACAAAACCTGTTCCCCAAACTACCACTAGATCCTGCATCGATCCTTAGGTTCCATTCTTCGCTACACCGTTTGCCTTGTCTATATGGAACACCGCCATCGAGAGTTTTGATGAAGGTTTCGTTACTTTGTAGAGCTAAGCGATAGATCCGGTCCGACTGTATTTTCTACAACGAAACACCCTAATCGTTTTGGAGCAATTTGTTAGATATGACTTTCAAAACACTAAATGATTGTTAGTATAACTATTAGTTTACTTTTTGAATTACTAATTTGAATTTCAACATTTTCATCGAACTTTAGGAGGAGTACCGCCGATACAATGGAAGGCAAAGAAACAAGTGCAACATCATCACTCCTATTGCCAGCCACTTCACCTTTACAAACATCGTACGGTTCTTCGAGTAAGAAACCCATCCATACAAATGGGAACTCACAAACGCATATCTCCTCCGGGACGTCAGTATCACTCCGGCCCAAAGGACATTACCGATCGTCTTCGCTCGAGAACAATCCATTCCATCCGCATGGCAGCAAACCCATGGTCGGGCTTAACATCGCTCAGGCTAGCTTCACTGGTACGTTGAAATCTCGCCGAGAGCAAAAGCGGATATCGGACTTCCTAAGCAAGCAATCGTCGGAGCGCCTCGGGGCTGGATCTAGCGGTGCCAGTTCGCTAACGCTTATCACCTCAACGCGAGAGCCGCAGTCGGAAAGCAGTCTGCGAAAGGCTCACTTCGAAAACATCCGTGAGATATTCGAGAAAAACAATAGCAAAAATGCTGCAGCACAACAGCAACAGCTTAGTTCGAAGTCGGCGAAACTGGCGAACCACCAGATTAACACGACGGCAGCGGCAATGATGGCGGCCAACGTTGCAACGGCCAGCGAGCTTGCCAGTCACGGTGGTAGTGCATCTACCCTCGGAATACCGATCGATGACAAACCACCCAAAATACAGTCCTGCAGTGGTATTCTAGGAAAGGTAAAATGAATTCCTTCATGGTTTTGCTACGAATTCTTTTGATCGTTTTAATTTGATGTTCCTCCAGGGCAAACAAGTGATCCGTCCGATTGCCTTCAAACCAGTTCCTTACAAATGTAATACACCAAATTATGGTGCCCCAGTCGGTGGTCGCCTAACGGAGCTTAGTGATCGGTACGGTTCAACGCCGTCACTCGGTCCCACGATGAGCCTGCAGTACAAATTCGGGAGCACCACGGATCTGCATCATCTGCAACAGCAGGGCAGTAGTGGAAGTAATGGCGCAACACCGATCGTATCCGTGGGACCGTGCTCTAGCAATGGATCGATGGGATCGTCGTTTGGAACGACGATTGGTGGCAGCATGATGAGCAACAGTTACCACCAACATTATCACCACCAATATAGTAGTAACTTAATGCGTAAAGGATCCTCGACTATACCTTTCAAGACGTACGATAGTTTAGAGTCAATTCTGAAGCTACCGGATAGCATGGTGGCATCTTATCCGAATCCCAGTCATGGGTAAGTTCTCTTTGGTATCAAAGTATAAGCTAATTTACATCGCCTATTTATTAATGCTCATCGTACATTGTAGCCTGTACCACCAACAGGATGTTCTCGATATGGCACCATCACCATCGGATTCGGGCATATCAGAGCTGGAAGCAGCATTGCGTGATCGCGATTCCGAGCTAGCCTACCTTCGGCAAACAATGGAGCACAATGAACAAGTAATATTCAAAGTTCATCAGGTTGGTAGTGTGCTGTGTCGCTGGATGCATATTTGGTTCACAGAGATTAAAGGGTTTATAGTGAAAAATTAAATCGGTACGCTTTTTGAAACGGGTTTTGGGACACATTAACCTAACCTAAAACGAATGTACACAACAAAATCGTTGCTTTTTCCCTAATTAAAAACATTCAGCATAATGTTTCAACATGACTAAACGCTCGTGTACCTGTTATGCTTATATACACCTTCCCAGGACAAGGAAAAACACTGGGAGCAGGAACTGAACCGATTGAAAGCGATCCACGAAAGCCGCTTACGTGCTGGAGCGCAAAAGGTACACAAACTCGAACAATTGCTCATGATGCAGACATTCCAGCTGCGGCAGGACAAGAAACGTCTGCAGGAGGACAACGCTCAACTGCAAACGGGTATGGCACAGGCGAAGGATCAAACTGAACACTATAAATCGGAACTGGAAAAATTGCAACATAGCGCAAAGGAGCTGAAGGACCAAAATGGGGATTTGTTAGACGAAATTCAGATGCTGCGGAGAATCATTAGCGATCTGAAGGAACGACTAGAGGAGAGTGAATGGAACTTGTGCCAGAAAAATGGTGAAGTGGCACTGATGAAATCTCAGCTCAAAGATGCACAGGTCAGTTGGTGCTTGGCGAAAGTTTGGTGGTCTAATGATAATCTATAATTCTTTCAATTGTATTGCAGTGCGAAATATCGGCGAAAGATCAGGAAATTGTGCAGCTTAAGGCAGATATGAAGCTGCAAAATTATGACGACATCAGCTTAAAGAAGTCAGAGGTACGATTAATATCCTTGTTGTAATTGGTTCAATTTTGCTTATGCACTAATGTCATCACATTGTTATTACAGATCAAGAAGGAGCTAGATTTTGATCTGGAAATTTCACAACTTAATCGTATTGTTATCTTCAAAGATCAGATCATTGTGCTGATGAATAACGAAATTCAAAAGTTACGCAAGGAACTGTCTGATATTTCGATATTGCGAGGCTATGAAGGTGCACCGACGGGTAGGTCCACACGATACAAAAAGAAGCTGGAGCTCGTTACGGAAAAGTTCGAGGAATATGATAGCCGTAACGATAGCAACAATAATAACCATCAGCTCGCCAATAGCAATAGCAGCAATAACAAACCAACAGAGCCTCCTTGTGGGGAGAAAAATGACAGCAAAGCGGCTACCCCGTCAGCAGTGATCTCCAGCAGTGACATCATACGAAATTATTTCAATAGCAAACTTGAGATGAACAAGAAGCTGTTTCTCAGCTCACAGATCTGCAACTACTCTGACGAGGATAAGTCAAACATTATCGATGCGTATGGCAGTGGCAAACAGGTCGACATGACTGATATCACGCTTGATTTGAGTAGTTTGCTCCCAAGCTCGTTGACCGCAATGGCACAAACGCCAGTGGAGGAGTTAACAGTCACCCCTGTTGATAGCTATCACCAGCACAGCTCATCAGACGATGACTACAAATCCATGACGCCGACGCAGGAAGACCATGATCACCATGAAGACGAACAAGAAACTAAAGTTTCGGTACAACCCATCGAAACAGCGGCTCTCAAAACGGGTAAAGAGAGCACTGGTGAGGTGGAACGACTCAACCGTGAGCTAGCGTCTTGCCGTGAATGCTTCGATCAGGAGAGGACGAAATGGGCAGAGGAAAAGGAAAAAGTCCTCATCTACCAACGTCAGTTGCAGAAAAATTACGTCGAAATGTGCAAACGCACACAGCACCTCGAAGAGCAGCTTAAGACGATACAACTAGAGCAAAGCCATGATGCGGTTCCCAACTAGAGCACATATAGACAATGAAGGAGTACGGCATAGATTTGTGAAGGTTTATGAACATTTGCAAATAGCATTTGTATTTTACTATCTCTTCTATCGTCGTACTCTTATGCTAATTCTTGCCTATTTCCGATTTGTATGTTAGTCGATACACCGATTTGAATTAGTTTCAATTATACACTTGGGCTGATAACTGTATATGAGAGTTTAATATTGTAAGTGATTGAGAAACGTTTGTTTTTGAAAAGTTGAATTAATAATATCTAAAACGGTGATTCTCGATTTATGTCATTAGTTTCTACCTAGCGGGCAGCATTTTAGTGAATAATATCACAAACAGTTAGATTCCATTTGCTATAAATGTATTTCCTCTTTCATGTTAGGATCGGTGTAAAGCACTAGCGGAACAAAGGTAATCCAGCAACAACATTCGATTCAAACCCTAAATGATCTTCTCCTCGAACTATCTTGAAGAAACCCCCATCACCCCACTGAGCACCCCAAGAGTTGGCGCACAGCCAGAACTTTACGTTGTTCTCCTCTCCCCAACCCATCACCTTTACAGAATGCATTCCAACGCGGACACCGAACGTGTGGCGATAGACGCCGCTCTTGTACTGTACAAAGTCCGTATGCAGGGTAAAGGTGGCCTGAGCAGGTCCAAAGTTGAACACTTCGTACATAATACGCTCCTCGTCCCTGGGCACGGTGTAAGCCACGCGTCCGTAATGTTTGTCCTCTGCATAGGTAACGTTGTACCCGGGCTGACAAACGCGAAGACACCGGGGAGCATCACTAGCATCTCCTGCCTTTTTGCAAACATCGAAAGGGTACGATTGACATCCTTCATGAGATCCAAATGCTCCACCACTGGTTATACCATTTTCTACCCAGTAATGCCACACGGCATTCGGTACACCTCCGTCACAGCCGAATCCACATCGATGACAACAGGATACGACATCATACGCTCCAAAGCTGAACTGAGCCTTTCCTTCGGAGTGGACACACCAGCGATCGGTCATAGTAGAAACTGCCGCTACGGCGTAACTGGAGTCACAGCATCCCTGATTGCGTACCTCATTCATGCTCTGACAGTACGACCACTTCTGGCGAGCATCAAACGACATCGGCATCGGGTCTTCGTTCTTCTTTAGCACGATACCTTGTGGTAGTTGAAATTTCATCGACTCTTCGGACAATACTCCAGGACGGTAGAAGTCGTTACGTTTCGGATTGACGGATGCCTTCCAGGTAGTGGAACGGTTGTTTATTGCATCCACAAAGGCAGCCTGAGACGTAATCACATTGCCATGTCCGGTGCGGAAATATTCTGGGGCACTATTAGCGTCGGGGAAGCGTGGACGATATTGGGCAAAATTCTGGTAATAGTTTTGAGGTTGGCCGGTTTCTCCACTGCTTTTCACAAACAACTTTACTCCGAGATTGTTTTCGGCACTGCCTACTGCTAGACTGCCTTGAAGACAAAAAAGCCCGATAATGGCGAACAATCCGCCGAGTGCCATTTTGATTACCGTGTAGTGTAACCGTTAGACGTAACGATCAACTGCAACATTCTGTAGCCAATACAGTCTCTTTAAATACTGTGCTCAGATCGTTATCAATGATGCAACTGCAATAATTGTAAGGTGAACGGTCGGCGAATAGATTTGTTTATAGCTTGCTGCTGTATAATCTTTTGATGCTTTTTGTTGATGTTTAGTACGTTGATAAACCTAAAAGCAAGAGATACTCAAAAAAAAAATCAAACACAAAGTAGGATTGCAATCGTACTTCATTCAATTTTAGGTTCTGGTTGCTTTTAATGGCATGCTTTACATATTCGGTCTCCTAGCAATCGAATGCCCCAGGAAATCTAGATCAAGAAGAAGGGGTACACACATTTGGCTATGTCAATACTGCTAGGCGGTATTATTACACTATTCCAGGTAATTTTTTCATCGTTGATTCTTAAAATCCATCCGTTTGTCTTCCAGACGCATCCAGCCACCCAATGGTGAAGATAGGACTTTTCTGTCTAGTAAATTTTTCGCCCTCTTAGAACCATGATCGACCGTGTCCATCACCAATTTCCGCTTCACATCTGGTATCTTTGCAAAGCTCTCCACACGACCACCGATGAATTTTACGCGTGACTCACGTTCACCACTGCTTCCCACAGGAAGGACCATAGCATCGACCCGATTACGTATATCTTGGGCCAGTGCGATCGCCTGCCGACAGCTAATGCTGTCTGGACGATCCAGTATACGTTCGCGAATATGATCAATTTCGTTGAGCAGAAATCCGGTTGGATCGTTAGGAAGACACACCTTGCAGCCCGGCTTCCGTGGCTGAGGGTCACGTTTCTTAACTGTGTTCAGTTTCTTCGAATCATCAACAGTGGAACCCGAAGTACGATGCTTTTTGGAAGTACCTTTGCTAGCTGGTTTCGAATCGGTTACCGGCTTCTTTTCCTTGTTTTTGGACCTCGGTGATGGTGGAGATTGCTTTGTTAGAGAGGCAGGAGTTTTTGGTACATCCGGTTCAACGTAACGATCAAACCGTGTGACAGGTCGCGCTAAAACTGGCGATACATGGGATGGTTCGGTTCGATTCAACAGTAAATTTGGAGCCGTTTTTGGCCGCGAAATAATTTTCGCAGACAATGGTTTCGGTGTAGATATTTCCACGGGTTTCAATAGATATGCCTTAATAATTTGTAAAAATGTCATACGTGAAACAATGGTAGATTAATCAAATCCAAAAACTTACCATACGACAGGGACTATCCCGAAAGAAGTCACGAAAAATTTTGGTCCCCGCATTTGCAGCCATTTTAAGCAGCCAAAGGTACGAAGTTGAATGAAATAAGAATCTGATAAAGATTTAGAGCAGCCTAGCCAAAGTTTACTTGATGTTTGCCGAGCACATTTTTGCGGCTATTCATTTAATTTCCGTTGCAGTGATGCTAACGTGCTCCAATCATTTGTTGTGCAAGTTGCATACTGTCAGGCGGATACATGTAAATACAGCAGGGTTCCATACAATTTCAGTTGATATTTGAATTGGAATCTTGTTTGGTTGTTTGTTGTGGTAAAGCGCGTAGGTAGTATTAACACGTTTGAAGTCGTGTACAAATTAAGAAAAAACAGAAGCCACCTTAAGGCTTTTGTTATACCAGCCTGCGCTAGTAACTTCTTCATTAATGAACTATTCAAGTTCCATCTGAAACGTTTCTACAATTACAAGAAAACATACAGGTGATAGAATTAAAGTTGATATGTTATGCAGGGAGTATGTTTAATGCAGGCACAACATTTAGTAACTCTTGATCATAACCAGATTATTAGTGTAAATGTTTACGACAACAAAGAAAAGGACCATGTCACTAAATTTCACTTCTAAATTGTTTTGATCTATTTTTTGAAAATGACTATAAAAACATTGTAGCACATCAAATGATCCATTGAAGGTACGCAAGATACGCCAAACATGATCGAAGATTAATTCTCATTTAAACAAGTTCACTGAAAGCGAAAGCAATCTTCTTGGAGACCATTCAACTTTGTGTGGTTCTCTTTCGTTGCATATTCGCGTTCTCCCCTCCTGTTGGGTTGCACATACTGAGCTTGAAGCGCTCTATCCGTTCAAGGTCAGTAGATCAAGTTCAATGGAAAAACAGGAAAAAATGGTAAAAAGGTAAAATACATAAAAGATAGTTGGCAGCATTCAACATTCAGTACAGGTACGCACTTTTTGTATTCATGTTATTTATATTTCATTATTATTATTCATTATTCAATGTATGTAATTAATTTTGGAGGCTGATCGAAGAGAGGATGACTAGGAGTACTAAGGAGAGCAATTGAAGAATTCATATGGCGCACTTAAACTTTAAAATCGACAACATAATCTAAAATTAATGTAAAACTTATATCCTAAATTTGAAAGAACGTGCTTAGCATAGTCTAGAATGGCTTAGAATGGGGTAGTTAGTTAATTGTATTTACCATATCATGAACAAACCCAATATTTTGGAATCTATTAAAAGCGTGAACAAATTACTGTTTGGGTCACTTTGCATACAGTGTCCATGGTATGTTGTACAACTTCTTTTTCTTTAACATCGACCACCAACCAAGTCCATCTCAATCTTGCGTACTTGCGTAACTGTTCCAAAATGAACCATTGCAATGTGAGTGAATGGATGGGATCTGTAATCTAGCTTTTCACCACAAATGCATCTTGAATGATATTGTACAATGTGATTCATGCTATTTTGTCCTGGTATGTCGCAACACTGGGTAGGTATCTGGCTACTTATACGCTATTTCATGAAAAGGAGTTGGCAAGACTTCCATCTATGTGGATCCGGATCTCTGGTCATACATCCCTTTATTTATCATTCAGAATGATAGCAAAACAGAATTTGACAGTTTACCGCTCATCGCTTTCTCATTCAATTATGCTACTTGGGTCTGGGCTTTCACTTTCCTGCCGTTCTTGTTTAGTTCAGTGACAGTAAACTTTTACTGTGAAATTACAATTATTACATCGAGCGAGCACCAGCATTAATCATACTTTGCCTTTCTCACTTTTGTTTCTACGTTGTGCTTAAGCCGCGGAACATTAGCAAAACC